>NAOQ01000057.1:8965-68298 GCA_002751075.1 Ichthyophonus hoferi | reverse complement strand
ACGTGCCTATTTAGGTTAAATGCTAGTATATTAATTGCAATAATCTTATTTCTTAATGAGTGAACTTGATAGATGGGCGAGATAACAATGGAGGGAGTGGCATGGGGCATACAATGAGAGGCGGTGGTATTAGGTACTGTTGGACAGAGAGATATATGGGTTATATGGGTGACAGTATGATGCCCATTATCACGCCGCTCTGGTTCTCTTTGTCTCCTCCTCCTTCTCTTTGGATTGCTATCTAACAATAGTATTATACCTATATACCGCCATTTTCCCACTCTCTCTTCTACCTTCTCACCCTCTCACATCCAATCAGTCTGCGATTTCTAAACAAGCTGACAGAGCGACAACTGGAGGACCCTATAGTAGAGAACATTAGCGACCTGTTTGATGAGGTGAGGCCAAGGCTTAGTTTTTATATAGAGCCAGAATAGTAGGTTTTCAGTGAGGATGGTGGGCCATGTAGAGGTAGGAAGGAGGCAGTAATGACCCTATACTGATTGTACTCTACCACGCATAGTTTGACACCTTCAAGGTATATGCTATCTTCTGCCCCAACGCGACTCTGGCCGAGGACATTATCAAGGAGGAGAAAAAGCACTACTCCTTCCTTAAGATGGTTCAGGTCTGTCTCTCCCTCCCTCTTGTTCCCTTGCTATCTTTACTTTCTTCTTTCCCACTTTTCCTTATCTATAACCTCTTCCCGTAAGAGGATATATGTCGAAACATTGCCGGGTCACAAGATATAATAAGGGCTATAGAATAAGTAAAATAAGAAAGGCATAGAGGACTAGATGCAGGTGTGTATGTTCCAAGGAAGAGAGGGAGCGTAGGCGATGAGTGGAAGATTGATGTAGAGAAAGCCACATGGCTAGAGCTGTGGCAGGCATGGTTAGTATGCTCACTGTCTATCCCTTCCGTCTTTCTCCCTTTGTCTACCTCCTTTTACCTCCTATACTACACAGGATGGTGAGACCAACCCACGCTGTAATCGTCAGAAGATTGAGAGCTTCTTGGTTCTTCCCATGCAAAGGTTCACTCGTTATCCTCTCCTCCTTGAGGTATGAGCCCTCTATTCTCTCCTACCTCATTGCATAAATGTCGCACGTACACTAGGGTGTTCTAGCACAGCTATAATGGAACAGGCTGTCTAGGGGAAATCTTGCAAGCTGTGGACACTGTAGATGTAAAAATATACTACTATAAGTAGATATATATGTATGATACTGGGCTGGAATTTTTCTGTCCGTTTAATAACCCTGTATGCACTAATCCCATTTTCTCCATACATATTTCTTCCCTCTCCCTCTCCACTCTACAGGATATTCTTAAGAAGACGCCAGATGGCCACCCTGACAAGGAGCCACTAAAAGAGGTGCTTCGTAAGATTAAAAGTATCCTAGGAACAATCAATGCCCGGATGGGTGCCATCAAGAATGCCTATGCCTTACGTAAACTGCAAAAGCGCCTAGAGATGCGTGATGGTTGGGTAAGTGTCATTGCAATCATGTGATACTATCCTATGGTATGGTTTCTCCTTGATAATATTTTTATTTTATTTTATCTCACATCCTTCTCTACTATGGATTAATAGTTGCCTCTGCCTAGGCTAGTGGTTGGGTTGTAGTATAACTGGCTTAGAAAGAGAGAGAGCTGAGAATTGCGTAGCCAAGAAAAGGAGATGTATTTAACTAGTATGGAACATAAGGGATTGGGCATCAGGCCATGCATGGTTGTAGTGTAAAAGGGCTGTATATACAGTGTACTGACCGGCAGGGGGTGGGCTGCCTCCCTAATAGTGTGTGGATGTAAGTGATAAGGTGAGAAGCATTCTCTACGAGGGGCCTCTGAAGGTAACCCAGATCAAACAGGTAGACCGGCCTGATAACGACCCTGAGAACAGTAAGCACATTCCCCCCCCCCTGCTTGAACCTTCTTATATAACCTTTGGCATAGTGAATGCCTATAAGAGAGAGGCCATGTTATGTTGTGTAGTTTATTGTAGCATCATATTCTGATGTCACTCTGATGTCATATTTTGCAGTGTGTTAAGCTCTTGCTGAGAATATTAGCAGAGTCAGACTAACCAGATGGAGTTGTGATTGGGTAGAGATCAGGAAAACACTGGAAGGGTCAAAGGTGCACGCCATCTTACTTACTGACATTCTCCTGCTCACCTGCCCCAAGGGGGACCGTCTGCAGCTGTACATGCAGGTAGGTCCTGTGGGGTGATGGTCCGGGCCTGATGGGGTGTGTCGTGGTTAGATGGGCGGGCATCGCCCCTCCTTATACTATGTTTAATACTATGTTCAATATTATGTTTAATACTACGTTTAACCCTTTCCTTTTTTGATTGTCCCTTCTGCTTCTATTTCTGACATAAGCTATTCTGACAGCCAATCCAGCTCACCCAAGTCATTGTTCGCGATGAAACATCCAGTAGTAAGTGATTTCTGACTAGTCTTGTGCTTAATGCTGTAGCTGTAGTGGTAGCGTAAAGGAGGCAACATACAGGTTAAGGGGGTTGGCTAAGAGGGTATTGGTTTATAAAGTTAGCCCATGGTCTGTAGATGTAATGCCTATGTACCTAGGTTTGTTTCAGAACGGGATAATTACTGCGAAAAGCATTAGAATTTGATAGAGAAAGAAAAGAAGGATGATGTGGGTGACACTGTTTAAGGATGAGGGTATTGGGAGGGAATGGCCTGGAAGCGAGTGTAGTAACAGGCTACCTTTCTACCAGTCTCTGAGCACAAGGCCTTCTACGTTATCAACAATGACACCACTAGTATGCAGCAATTCTTAGGTGAGTAACCGTTACTCTGGAAGTGTGATATATTTACAACCATGTTATACTCGTTTATTCATTGGTGCAGACATGTCTCATAGTTATTTAAAGCTTTTATCCGTCTAGATAGTCATACATGTAAGAATGCTTACAAACCTGGATCTACACATACCAACACGTCGATTTGTTTGTTAATATTCCGATCTATGTAGCATACTCACAGGCCGAGAAGGAGAAGTGGATCAGTGTTATTGACGAGGCTGTTAAAGAGTATGTGGGTGGAGTGGCTGCAAGCTGTGTGATTGTACTATTTGTATATATATTTATAAAGACGTACTTCTAATTATCCCTTGATGTATATATATTCTGTGAAATTGAGTTGTCGTATTTATCTCTTTGTATATTTTCTTTTATGTATGCCAGCGTGAAGTCTGCTTTACGTGCAATCCATTTCTGTCATTCTCTTTTTCATTTATAGAGTATAGCTATACCTTCTAAAACCATTTTTTCCCCTTATTAAATGTGGTCAACTGCCCTCCTAAATGGTTCACGCGACTCACATACTATTATTTGTTTCATTGTTATTGTGGAGATCTGTTAAAGGTCATTGATTTATTTCTTGTTCTGTAAGGAAGAGGTATGGAGAGAACTGCCTTGGCGTGAACATCCCGGCTTAATGCTGAGTTACCTTTCACGGCTGGTGGATATGTTTGAAATATATTTTTGGATTGGTTAGGGGAGCATATGCCTATTATAGTATGGTAACACGTGTTATATAATAGGGCTTTGAAGAAGAAAGACGAGGAAAATAAGGAAAAGGCCCTAGAAAAACAACGATTGTTAGAACAGGGTTTACTAGAAGCTAATGAGCTGTCAGGTGAAGCATCACCATAGGAATACCTTTTGGTTAGTAACTTCCACACACTCCTGCACATCTGTATCACTAATATATATATATATATATATATATATGCATCTTTGTACTCCTGAAAGAATATTTTGAGCACATGATATAGAGGGGAGGATAAACAAACAACATGGTATGTGTGCTTAGTGGCCTGATAGTTTTCTTTGATTAGTTTGATATCATTGCCAATTATTTACTGCTTGATCTTCTATGTAAGTTTAGATATGACTGGGAATGTATAGAATTTAATCGAACAGGACAATATGGTTGGGATAAATATTTTAAGTGAGCACTGGCTAATTCTAATTTGCTACAGATCATATAAATGGATTCGCCAGTGGGACATTACCTAGTGATGGCCCTACACTATTTTGACTTGTAAACTTTATTGTATATATCTTGACCACGCCCTATGTACTATAAGAGATATACCCTTTATCCCATCCCCCTGGTATGTCTGTGCTAGTTGCACTGCATAATTGTCAATGCTCTAATTCGCGTAGAGGGCCCACCCCAATGGCAGCCACCACAGCTTTAGATGGACTACTAATAAATATCTGAGGCTACCTGGTATGCTGTAGTGAGGGGAAATAGAATACTTCAATGAAAAGTGATTTGTTTTTTGGGATTGGCCTGGTGTCTGTCCAGTGTAGGAACCTTACAAAAGAGCTAACAATGATATGAAAGTCGGTTACATATAATTAGGTTACATATAATTAAGTTACATATAATTAGGTTACATATAATTAAGTTACATATAATTAGGTTACATAGAATTAAGTTACATATAATTAAGTTACATAGAATTAAGTTACATATAATTAGGTTACCTATAATTAAGTTACATATAATTAAGTTACATATAAATATTAGCTCGCTGATGTTCTTTGCCTCTTTATACATGCTTTAATTATTATGTAGCACCTCTAGTACCGAGATCTCAGACTCTTGATTGAGGTCCTCTTTGTTCTAGTAATCATACAATTTCTTGAGAATAACTTCAATACGTACAGTTACCATCATATACATTAAGTCGGATTAGTTTCCTACCCACTTTAGATTGGTATTATTGCATGTGTTGCTAATTAAAGTCACATGCACAATCCAGTTGAAATATCCATATGCAGAAAAGGACAAAAATGACAAGTATGATTATATCGTAATATACTACTACAGCTGAAGACTGATATTCTTTGATACAGCACTACTATCTTTAGCTTACGTCAGTGAATCCAGGGCTCTGACTCGACCAAAATCGTGGCTCCATGGGTAGGAAGCATAATGGAGGTTAGGGGACCAGCCCCTTTGTATGGGTTATTTTTCTTGCCAATGTCACACTTGAGTTTTCTGTTTAACATTTGTTAAATCCTGGCTCTGTTGAATGTGCATTAGGGCCTAATCATTATATCACTAGATCACCAGATCACTATATCGGTAGATCACTAAATCATTAGATCATTAGATCACCAGTCATTAATTAGATTACACTAACTTTTAATGTTTAATGGAGATGATAAATTAGGCCAATAAGAGATAAGATATTTTATTGCTGGCCTGATAACAATATCAGTGATCTAGACTTCTACTGCAGTTAGGAATACAAACACCTGAGCACAACAGCTACACCTCGCTTCTATAGCATTTAAGGCTCTGGTAGGTGATATTGTAGCACGAGGAAGGGTGACAAATAAAGAGCATAGAAACAGTGATTAACAAGGGATAGTATGGAATATTAGTGAATAACAATGCAGGAGCTAAACACCTGACATGATCATCTACCATCTAATGATACCCTAGGAGGTTGCCCTGTTGGATACTATCTTAAACTATGAAGATATTAAATAGTCAGGAAAAATAAATAAGGATATACTGGTAGCCTAGTGCTGTTGAGGTCTCCTGTGAGGCAGGGAAATTTATTATATCATAGTAGTTATATTGAAGCAGATATTTATTGTAAGGTTTGCATGTTACTGATGACTTACCTATATTGACAACTTAAATTAACCCGATAATTAGATGGATAATATTATGGTTGTATTTGGTACAGTATGATTGTTACCATTATCTTAATTCATTAAATCCAACGACCTTGCCATGGGTTAATATACGGGCCTATACTTCGGTTTCCAAAACAAAAAGGTGGGGAACGAAAACCCCACCCGTATTTGTTTAGTAAGCGGGTTATCACAATAATACCTCCTATTGTTTCAAAACACAATTCAGCTAGAGTAATTAGATGTCAAGTCATGTCAATCTATCACTCCTAGTAGAAAATAAGATTCCTATCAGTAACTTCCATGTACCATTTAATCTTGAGATTGCGCTGGGTGGGTGTAGACATTCCCTACCATCCTATAAGCGTTGACAAATATCAGTGATTTGGTTAAAGGATCGTTTGATTTCTTGTTATATATATATATATATATATATATATATTGTTAAATAATTTTAAAAGCAAGCTGTTATAAAAATATCCAGCAGACTTATGGAGAGATGTAAATTATCAATGAACATTGTAGGATTTGTTGAAATAAACAACAGATATAACACGTCAGCATTAATTATACAGCAAACTATATTTCTAGAATTTATTTACAGAATGAAATACGTTTTATTTTCTACACCTTTGGACTTACACTTTATTATCTACACAAACTATACCCACAATTAGAGGTGATCAGGGTTTACCATAACATATTTACTAACATAAGAGCTGGAAGTCCACAACACAAACATGTAATGAAGTCCCATTACTTTATAATACAAATATTCTATTTCTACAGTAGTACTATATCATAAAAATATAAAGACACTATTATAGTAATATATAATACAAATATTATATTATTGTTAGTACATTATATTATTAATATGCTAAGGTCACAGCGACATATTTGTGGGTGCGAAGAGAACCAATCATCTTGTCTCTTGGGACTTAATGGGCTAAGAGATAATGATATAAGACACATGTAGGTATAGTATATAGTGTAGTGTATAGTTTATAGTGGGTTAGGGTGTGGACCCATATATTGTAGCTAGGTATTTTTTATAGAATATTTACCCTGCCTTTTCCCTAATTTTCTTAAAAGCAATACAGCCTCAGTACACAAGATGTCATTTACCAAACCAACAGACAAACCAAGGGTTGCCTTTGGTTGGGACTACCAACCACAATCTATGGATCAGCCCACTTCCGCAACACACCTTGAGTCAGTACCGACACCCAGTCAAGAAAAACAGATCATTCGACCATCTTGGGCCCTCCCTTCCCCACCCAGTCATAGACAACCTTACGGGGGTAGGGTCAGTGTAGTGCAATGGCTACGTACCCCCTCGGGCACTGCCTACCAAACAGCCTCGGGCGACAGGCTGTTTGTCACTGGTTCACGAAGTTGCCAAGTACCGGTGGGTGGTGGTTTGTATATGTAGTTGTTTTTCATTTTCTACATGAGGGTTTTTTTTTTTCTCTATTATTGTCACGTTTTCATCTTTCTAATTCTCTCCCTTTTTTTCTTTTTTTCCTTTTTCTACATGCTTTCTCTTTCCTTCACACTCCCTCTCTTGTTTTTACTCAAGCTGCGTTTTTTTTATTTTATTAAAATACATAATCACGACCCCATACAAGATCTATTCTTCTTGTTTTTGTTCCTTCTTTCACTTATATACACACATAGAATATATCACCTATACCATTAGCATAATGGCTAGCACGTACTCTTTGTATATTTACCTCAAATTAACCTTTACATCGCAAGGGGCTTCTCTTTACGATACTATTGTTTTTGTTGATTCTCTTATCCTACAAACCATACTAGGATTTTCTTCTCAGGCCATCTCCGTCTGTCTCTTTTTCTCTCTTTCTCTCTCTGTAGTCCTTGGTTCTTAATAATCTCTTTCCCCTGGTATAATTCTATTATAACTCTAAACACACTGTTTATAAATATACCCTGCCTTATTTCTTAAAGGTGTCCGATCATTTTCTTTATCTTACAACCGTATTCTTTCTCCATTCTTTCCCTCAATCTTTTCTCCTGTTTGTTCTAACTAATCTAGTTTGCTATGTTTACTCTCCTTCCCCCACACAATAACCCTCCTCCCCTCTCGTTCTCTCTCCCTCTTTCTTCAGCCATCTATCTTTTTACTACACCCCTTCCTACCCCTTTCTTTTCCCCGCTTTCCTCTGTGTTTGTCTTGCTCTCCCTTCCTGCGTCGTTACTATGGCCTTGTTATATGTGGTGTACATTTTTATGTGCCTGGTGCAATTGGTCAAAATAATACATTTTAAAACTAAGAGATTGGCTTATTAAAACATATTCCAAGTATGAAAAGAAGGGGGCTACATGAAGGTGAGACCTCTTGAGCACATATGGATGCTTAGTTTATAAATGTCACAGCCCTGAATGTCACAGGTTGTGTCCTGGTTGAATGAAAACAATCAAGATTGAACATTGTGATCTTATTGGTATACTAGAGCACACTGTTCACACCCCGTTCAGTATTGTTCAATGACGTCACTCACATGCTGAGACATACAGGGACGAATGGAGCTATGGCAACACCAAGAGAAGAGTAAGATACCTGTCAAGGTGGTGGGCGCCAACCTGCTGCGTGGTGACATCACTAGCATTACTAGCACGGTAGGGGCAGGTTTAGGAGAGGGGGAGAGAGCGAAAGGGAAAGAAAGAAAAAGAGTGTGTGGGTTAATGGTGGTATGCCTGGACATTCTGTAGAGCGACCAATCATTATATATCTCTATTTGCAAGCATGCCCTCTATTATGGAGTGTTTACCAGGGCTCATGCGCATATCGTCCTCATACATAATTGTATGTACCATTAGTCTCACCTTATGCTTATACGTACATCTATACTAGTGTTTTATTAGACACGTGCCAACGATCATGTTCCCCTGGACTATTTTCTATTGGCTGGGCCACCTAGTGCACCTAACTTACTAGGTAGACGATGTGACATGTGGTCTTGAGCATGATACTGGAGGCTATGCGTATCTATGATGTCATAGGGTAGAGAGAGATGACAGCCAATGTAATTGCAACTGTGTAGGGGTAGCCCCCTCCCCAGCCTATCCATACAGTTTCAACTTACAGCCTACTAACCGGTATTACAGAGGGTGGTAGCAGGTCAGTCTACCTTGGTGTATGCAGGCACCAGTAAAGGGAGTGTAATGTGCTCTCGTTTGGGTGGTCTCACTGAAACGGTGAGTCAATAGCATCCTCTCTTTTACCCTTCTCTTCCCCTCTCTTCTACCTCAGATGGGTGCATACCTGAATATATTAGGGTACCTGAGGTCTATGTTCATCCTTTTTGCAGCATAAATTTAGTGGTTCTCATTTTAGATATGAAAAGAGCGTTAAGTCAAGACTAATTATTATTACTTAGTGGTCGCCCTATGTATCTGTCATAGGATATGGGAGGGGGTCTCTCCTCTGGCCTTGTTCATTGGTAGAGTGACGTATGCTCTCGGTCGTCTAATAGGATTGATTGGGGCTTGGCGAGACATAAGATTGAATTAATATTAATATGATGGTATTATTTGATGTCTGTGGTTATGACACTATGCTGGACTAGAAGACTAGTCCTTGGCCATGCGGGGCCTGAGGGAGAAGTATCATAATAAGCACTATGATATGCTTGAGTATGTTATGGCATGTTTGTTATTTAAATAGGTCCTATTAAAATAGAACATCTTACTGGATAGGACATCTAGATAGATAAACTTGGAGTTATCTTCTAGTTAGTGATCTACATGGAACTTTTGAATTGACTGTTACAGGATCACCTTTTGTCCTATGTAGGGTAGAAAGCCAATCATATACATCCATTGACAACCCACTGGATATCGGGCTTTCAGGAGGATGGAGTGACTGGGACCCAATATAAACTGGGCAGTGACGTTATCCATGTTCACCCGGCAGGCCGGCCTGCAGCGTGTACGGTGTTGGAGGTATCGCCCAATGGCCATCAGCTATTAGCTGGAGGAGAGGGAGGGACACTTAGACTCCTTTCCCATCAGGACTTCCAGGTTGGTAGAGAAGGTTAGTGATTGGAGGATACACCAATGGAAAAGAAAATAGCTGGAATTATAGCTTATTGATACCAATTTCAGGCACCTTGTATACCTCTATTGTGGCAATAATGCAAGGGTCAATATAGAGGTGGCAGTAGGAAAACATTCTGGTGGCTACATACCGTATGTAAGTTAGCGGGTTATTAGGTAAATGATATAGAGTGGGATTGACCTCTCTGGTTCTATGAAGGCAGGGTGGTATCTTAATCATCTCCCCACAGAGAACGATCTAGCTGCACCAATGCAACTGGAGTCAACTGCGATCAGTGATGCCAAGTACCTTGACAACAATACTGTCCTCTATACCTGCAATATTCCTTCTCTCCGTCTATGGGACTTAAGGGCCCCTATAAAGAACGGCCAGGCCGTCTCCTCTGCGGTGGGCACGTAGGTCTTAACTTCCCCTTTCTTGTAGCTGTGGGTGTTTACTGGCTGCCCTATTTCCTTTCATCTCCTTCCACCTACTATTCCATCATTCAGCCTTATGTTGTTTTATTTTTTGGCCATTATCTATCCCTTCGCGTATACTTACTATAGCGATAGCAGCTACAACCCCATCATCTAGTGGTTGTTAGGAGGCAGGTGAGAGCAGGAAGTGCCACCAACCAGATTACTGTAGGATCTACGTTAAATTTATTCTAAACCTCACTTCAAACGCTTTTATTGGATATCGTAAGTGCTGCTAGGAACTTATTGTACGCCAATGAAAAAACGTTGTAGAAAGACTGATACTGAGCCAATAAGAAATGAGGACAGTAGATATTGACTATACCTATAATACAGTGCAAGGACACAGTGGGAAACATATAGCCGAGTGGCCCTGCAGCCTCTTGAAAACAGCACCTTTGTGGCAACAGCTGGTGACAGTGGTCTAATGCACCTATGGGATCTAAGGAGCCCCAAAGAGGCAGTGATGACGCACAATGTATGGGGGCCATTCAATCTTCAGGAGCCAGGTACCTACGTCACCCCCTGCCTCCTTGTTCTCCGCTCCCGTTTCCTTTATCCCTTGACTCCTGTCCCTTTTTTGTAGACTTTTTTTTAAAAAAAAACTTGGTACTAAACATGCTTTTTGCGTATGTACGCTATACATTGGCTTTTGTATTAACTAACATAATTGTCTTATCCTTTCTATTCATTTACTTCCTGCTTCTTATCTCAAAGATGTCGATTGTACTTACGAAAAACTAGTTGCAATGTATGATACAGGCAAATGGTGTCTAGCCTCCCCTTAATATTATTGGTTAATGCACAGTGTGGGCCCTTCACCTTCCCAACAACTTTGGCCGCAATCGCCATTTTACGGCATATGCAGCAGTGGGACATAGTGTGAAGAAGGTAGACATGACCTCTCCTTATAGGACCCATGACTCGGTAGGCCCCTTCCTCTGTGCCTTGCTCACCCTTCTCTCTTGTTTTCTCTTGCCCGTCTGATTTCTTCTTCTTCTGGGCAGGGTGCTTCTAAAGTTATAGTATAGATACCTGGGTGTGTATTCTGATTGGCGATTGCTGGCTATGCCATCACTCCTACCTCCATTATGTCCACCTAGGCCCTCCTTGGCGTTGAGACTAACTGTCTTCTCACCCCCTCTCCCTCTCTCCCTGGATAGAATGCCATCAGTGCCAACGACCCCATCTGTAGTGACCTCATCAAGGATGCTCTGCCAATCAATGCCCTGGACGTAGATGACGACACCTTGGTAAGTGCCCATTGTTGATCTGGTCTTATAGTATTATGACTAGTCGATGGGTTGGACTGGATCTGTCTTTTATCTAATACTTGAATCTTACCTCGCACCCCACAACGGAAATGGTCCGATCAATGAGATGGTTTTCCTTAAAAGACCAATCATATCAACAAATTATATAGTTGGTATTAGAGGTATAGATTATGGGTATGATGCTATATTGGTTTACATGTAATATAATTAATCTATAAGAACATTTGGACGAGTGGGTTTGAGAGAGTTGCCATGAGACATGTTCTAGTTAGGGGTAGCTGTGAGGGCTCTGCATGGCTAGTGCGAGCACTTGAAGCATGCTGGTAATGTATATCTCACCATGGCCCCTTTACGGTGAATATAGCATTAATACTATTGGGTTACATTCTCAATGGTGTGTTTTTATGAGCCTCTCTAATCCAACACTGCTAACACTGGGTATCTAATGGCTCTTTAGATCGGTGGCTCGGACTCGGGGAATATATGGGTACATACCTTATAGTACAGTTGACACTGGTCTAAGATGGCACGATTGTCCTAGTAATCGCTACCCAGTCACCTGGTTGGATCCATTTAATTTACGTAATTTCTATTCGGTATTCTCTAGTCTATCGCCTCTCGAGATCACAATGTAGTTGTCAACTGGAACCCCCTTGGAAAAAGAAAGGGGTCTACCACCTTTACACCCATGCATATCAATATGAAAGACAGATAAACAGATACAACAAATAACTATATGCCCATTAGCAAGTGTGGCCACAGATAAATTGTTGGGCTATGTATTTATTATATGTTGTATGTGTCAATGTTGGTGTCAGAGTTCCTTAAAAGGTCTGTATCACTGCCTAACCTATCTACAAGTCTACAGGTGTTGTAAATTACATAGATTTACCACTCTAGCCCACAAATAAATTACTAGAGCTGTCCGGGTGATATGTATTAAAGTGCAGTTAGATGGCTACGCTACATCCTGTATGAATATGTGTTTTAATGGGGTTATGAAAGACGTAGACCTAGGTACAAATGATAATCATCTGGCAGCTAGACAGCTGTCACCTTTGAAGGTCCCACCTAACTCTGGTACAATAAAAGATGAATGTCACATGCTTTTATATATTTATGTTTTATCTTTAATATATGTTTCTGATCCTTGAAGCCGACAGCCCATTGCTATGAATAGTTCTGTACTTCTAAAAAGTCCATCTTTCAGAACACAAAGGCTATAGTATAGTTAATTAATAAACACCGAGTATCAGAAAGGGTAAGGTTTTTGATTTGGAATTAACGAAAGCTCCATCTAGGGTGTACCTATGATTATTATGGTAGAATACAAAACACTTAACCAAATCTTGCATTTCATATATCAAATGATGTTTATAAATATATAACTATAATGTTCGTTTGATACTGGTGTATCTAAACTAAACTATACAACAAGGCTCCCAGGGTCTATCAAACAGTATCTTTAATGGGCATTGCCCCATAGGCCAGACTGGCTCGGACCAAGCTCGGGCACCAGGATACCAGCCAGATAAATTGGCGCAACATTAATGGAGCTATTGTGGTTTCTTTGCCAGACTTGATAGCTTGAATAATAACATCAGCGGCCTCCTCTGGCGTAAGCTCAGGCTTCACAAGGCCAGCCGCAGGGGGGGCCCTCTCCCAGGACCCTGGATTGTTGTTAAAGTATTCACTGTTTACTTTGCCCAAGACTACTTCCTGGGCAATTACGGCTGTGCCCTCAAGGTCCATGTGCAGGCATTGTGTCAACCCACGTAGCGCCCAGCGTCCGCAAGCATAGGCCGTGCTGCTGGCCCATGGCTGGTATCCGGCAGGCGAATTGATGTTGACTATGGAGCCTGAGTTGCGTTTAATCATATGAGGGAGGAAAGCCTTAGTGGTAAATACAGCAGAGAAATATGGGGCATCCATACACGCTTTGATATCTTTTCCACTCATCTCGGTGAGAAACTGCCATTGTCCAAACCCTGCGCAATTGACAACAGCATCAGGGCAGCCATGTTCTGCAATAATAATCTTGGACACTCGGTCGACCGCGTCAAAGTCTGAGCAGTCCACTGGGTAGGAGAATAAATGTCCTACAACCCCAACAGTCTCGGCTGTCTCCTTGACCTTATTGAGATTAGACTCGGTGCGCGCCAACATGATAACTGTGGCGCCCTCTTTGGCGGCAGCTACGCACAAGCTTGCGCCCATGCCCTGACTAGCCCCCGTAACAAGAATCACCTTACCACGGATGTTCTTACCCAGACCTCGACGAGCACTAGCTGCAAACACAGAGAAGCCAGCCAAAACCACAAGGGAAATGGCCATGCAATTGCCCATGCTGAAATAATTCAAGACAATCATCATCTGCTAGAAAGGTCCTCTCACACTGACAGCCTTCTCACTTTGCAGCGGATCCGCAAACATAAAAAAGTACATCAGGATACATCATTTTACTTCACTGGGAGGCCAATCGATTGGCTCTCCAAAATTTCAGAGCATATCTGCCTTATGGACCACGCCACATCCCCGTAGTCTACAAAGGTCATAAGCGCGGTAAACCAGGCTTGTTTGGGAATGGTCAGTGAAAACTCCAAATCCACCATATGGCCGCTTACAATTGACGCCGACTATAAAAAAAAAATACCGCAATGTCGAGAAAGAAAGACCGAGAAGGCAATAACAGCACAAAGCACGCGCCAAAAATATATCAATAGAATCTACTAGCACATACTATGAGCTACTAGAGCAGCAAACTAGATATATATAGAGGAATGGGTAGGGCCAATAGAAATGCTTTCTGTTTATACCAATACCTATATTGTGTATAAATTATTTACCAGGTAAGAATGTATGGTGAGGGCTGGTTCAATCACACAATCACGCCTGATACTGTTAACACGTAATCACGTTTTACTTACAGCCCTACATATGTACCATGGGCCATTATATCTCTTATAAGGATATTACTGACTTATTAACAACATACAATCTGCTAAGTTGGTAGACTTGATTTTACCAATATTATATGTAATAAATGGTTCGAAGCAATAGTAGAAATTTTAATAGTTGCTTTTTAAGTGTTGTCAAATTCACTGTGCAGTAAATCCGAAGTCAACCCAACTTGGGTAAAAGATTAAGGAGACCTTTTGAAATGTAAGATTAGTTATATCATGCTATAATTTGCGCTAACGTGATATAATATATACAGTAGAATATAATATAATGGATTTGCATTTAATTACCGCGTGTGTAGATTAACTTCAGATCAAAGCTAAATAATATTCGGGATAAATCCTATAATCAAACGTTGATTTAGCTGCTGGGACCAATCATCTGCCTCTCATGAGACACAATTACATTTTTATTAGTTTGCGTATAGGATCTGACCTGAAATATCAAAAGCGCAAAGATAAACTGTAAGATAATGATGTAGGATCTGTAGCTGTCCTGACATCATTCTTTATGATTCAAATTCAACGATCTTGGGAACCATCACTCTAGCTTTACCTTGGAAAATGCCTGTCCTCTCTAGTCTGTGAATCAATCAAAATTCAAAGTTAACACCAAGACATACCAACCTTATTAATATATTATTAATATATTAGTCAATTAGATCAGATCTAGCCCAAATGAGAAAGCCAAAATTTAACAATGTAGTTCTCAGTGAAAACACTGCACTAACACTGCACTATAAAGTCGCTATTTTTTTGGTATATTGATTTAGAAGATAGGAACAACAAAAGCAGGTCCAAAAATTATGCTTTGTAAAAAACATAGAAAGAACTCAACCAGAAATAAAAACCATTGGACCATCGAACACCTTTTACAAATAATTATATACTCATTAGTTGAGCGCCAGGATTTATATTATATATTCACTCGATTCGAGTTTATTATCAAAGACAGTTATCATTCACTGCCATATTCTTCACAAATACAAAGCTATTAGCCTGTAATGTTACAACTAAGTACTTATATATTTCAATTCTAAAAAGCTTGTGTTGCTTCGGAATATAAAACTACATACTTTTCACCAAACTAGCCGCCATATTATTTTGCGGCACTTTCTGGCTTAAGTGACACCCAATTGGGCATAATGTTTTCGTTGCTTTGTTGGTGGTGCTCCACATCTTCTCTATATGTTGTCGGGTCTGCTGAGCAGTCCAACGTTTCCTTGGGCTCACACGAAGCAAATTGGTGAGCAGTAGTAGTACAGCAGGGGAAAAAGATAGCCAGTGGCTCTTATTGGACAGGCCAAATTTACCTCCTACCCAAGCACAATATTCTTCATCTACCTGCTGACATGCCAGTTTCCAGGGAAACTTTCCGGTCAGCATAACAAATAGAAGCACCCCCAGACTCCAACAGTCCGCAACTCGAACGTCTTTGGAAAGATTATTCAAACATTCTGGGGCCATATAAGTCTCGGTGCCTCGGCTCTCATCAATCAAGGAAAGATCGTCTACGCTGGAAGCATGGCCAAAGTCAATCAACCGAAGGGAATTGTCAGCAGCTACAACCAAGTTTTCGGGTTTGATATCCCGATGAGCATAGCCCTGCATGTGCATGTGCTCGACAGCACATACCACTTGATAAAATAGAGGCAATGATGTCGACTGTAAAAATAAAGTATTGTTAGTTAGAGCAATAATAGGCTAGTATTAAGATAACTCTGAAGTCATTGACCAAAATTCCTACTGTATCTAAAGATTAATGTTTAACAGCAATTGCATCCAACGTATTAATATTTTCCAGGGCAAAGTGCCAACATAACATTTGGAACCTTTGATATCCTGGCTTGCATTGCCTTAAACACTGAACACAAAGACAGCCAAGCTATTTCTGCTGTGGCATACAAAATAACCCAAAAAATATTATAACACATAAAAACATAACGTAAGGTATAAGTAGCTAATTACCTCAGTCATGCCAACACCAGGAGGGATACAGGACATAAGATCCGTAACACCAGCTTCCAACACTAGACAGAGTGAACCATCCAGCTTAAGGGTCCGATAAAGTGTAGCAATATTTGGATGACTGCACACAATATTTTGAATATGGGCCTCTCTAAGTATTGCAACCTCCTCAGAGCAGCGTGGTTGTTTTAAAACAACCATGTTGTTTTTCATCTTGTCCAAAAGCAAATAAACTTCGCTAGATGACCCTCCACCTACATGCCTTACATATACAAGCCCATGAGCGAGAACTGTTTCCGGAAGGCGAGAAGAATCGTATACAGCCGACATAATCCTCAATATAAACTTGTATACGTTGCGATTTAAGGTGCTTGACACACTGGGTATGAACAATGGTATTGACCTATGACAGTGTGAAAACAAATTCTAGTTGCCTAGAAAACCTTGAAATAGGATGCAGTTAAGAGAAATATATTTCCTGTGTTGGCTAAGAATGCATCAACTTGACCATTTCCCTTAAAATAAGTAATCAATTCAATAAAATATTGTTCAGCAATCAAACAAAACGACTTCTAAACTAAAATCATTTTCAAAGGCGAGAAATAAATGCAAGTGATGTATGCCTCACCCCTTCTTATGTTAATGTAGTATTGTCTCCCCCATATTGGTATGTTTCATGTTCCCCATGTCCAGCCAATCCGATGTAAAGGATTAGAGATTGGCCCGAGGGGGGTCTACATATTTTCATATTTCTGTTATAATTGTAATTATGTTTCGTGAGTATAAACCATAATATATCCCTGTATAATAACATATTTGGTTATATAATAATAATAATAATACATATTTATTTTTTATAAATTAATATATATTTATATGAGATAATCATTGCATGCACCTATATAAATATTTATATGTATTCTAAATTAAAACATTTCTAAAACAACTGGGGGATCGTCCCAACGGCTGCTTTATTTAATTAGGAACCTAGTGCAAGTCCATGTGTAGTCCCTTTACAGATCACGATTCTATTTATGTTGCCCAGTCATTTCGTATACTTTAAAGAGCTTTCATAATAGGTCCATGTGCCCTCTTATAGCCTGTCTTGAGGCAACAGGTAGTAAATTACTACATAATTTATCTATGAATATTTATTAATAGACTAATTCTATTGCTCTATAAATAACGATTTTTTATTATAAAAAGTTTTTGCTAACAATATCTCAATATAGCGTCGTGTATGTATATTTATAAATGTATCCCAATTTGTACTTAGACAGATCTTTAGGCTAGTTGGGTGATAAGGCTTGTTGCAAATGCAGTGAGTGAGCCGCCTTCTATCTCGTAATCGGCTTAGTAAGGCACGTAATTGGCTTTTTAGATTTTGGAATTTGCAAAGGTTTGTACTGGTCTAATCCGTTGCAACCCCACCACCAGCCCTATGTGTTGGTTTGAAATCTTAAGATCGATCATTACTCACTCACTAACTGAATTTAATCCAATTGTCACAGGCTCTGAGATCTATACTAACTGATTTATTTATAATATTTTAATATTTAATCCTATAATCTTTTGACTTATGGATCTTTTTTTTTTTCGCTTTAGAAAACTCAAGGGCTTTTAATTCGCCTCGCTCACTCTATGAAACTTAATTTTGCCCTGTTGAAGGCTGGGTCAATATGACTGGTCGATAGATCAAATGATATTAGGCTTTTTAAGGTGCCATTTTAAACCCCCCAGCTACAGTCTAATCTAATCTACTGGCATCGGTATAATTTTCTGAGCCCGGCATATTTATTTGCGCCCAATCTATCTTGGCGGGATTGACAACTACACCGTGATCTCTGACGTCTAAGAACTTCATAGTTTGGTCTTCCATTAGGAGGCTTGTACTATCAATGCAGTTATATAGAATGGCAATTATAATTCCCTTAAGCTTCTTATAGGCCAAATATTATATATAGCAGCATGGCACAACTAGAAGAAATGCTATATAATAGGTACTATCAAATATATGTTTATAACGAATCGATAGCTTACGTATTCCAGATTTTGTTTTCGCAGTATCGTAGTGTACAATAGTCATTCATTCAGACCTTGCGAATCCCGTGATTGTATGTAATGAGCGATCGGTATGCGCCCGATAATAATTTCGTAAAATAACTTACCAGTTATTTAAAAGATCTGATATGTCCTACTTATACAATTTAGTATTTATTTCTAACTAAATAATATGCATGTGTTTGTTTTGTTTATTATTGGTTTGTTTAATTTCCCCATTTAGTATTCTACCTCAACATATCTATCAGCATAATTAAGTAGTTGTGACTATCGAAATTAATTCACCCAATGGGAGGTCTATATTGAAATCTGCCAATGCCTTTCAGATCTTAGTATTATTGGAGTTTGATTTAATGTTAGAATATATTGCAATGTGATTTGTTAATTGAATCAGCTCTGTTGATTAATGTTATTAAAACAGTGGTCAGATGGCCAATTGTCTGAACAACATTATCAGTATCGCCTGTGATGACTGTTTACTTTGCTATGACAGCAATGTTCAAACCAGTTCTACATTTTAATAGAAGCCTAATCCTTTTATTTTTCTCAATGTCCATAGCAAGTGAAGTATTTTCAGAGTTGTAGTACTCTGTATTAACGTTATCTAGATGAACAGATCTAGAATGTAATATAACCTAGGTGAATTCTAACTAACACCTTTGTTCTTATCAACCATAATACTATGGCAAAATGTTTTTGCTCATGATATCTTGTGAAATATAAAAATGAGTCTGTGAGCTCGTGCATATTAATTATAAAAAGTTTTAATTAGAATGATTCCAGGATACGTAACAAAATCCATCATGCTATTCGCACTCTAAGAGCCAATGATTTTATAACCAAATAATATCATCCATCTAACCATAGTCTTATCTCATTGGTTCATATTTTCTGAACTATCTTGCCCCTTTTAGTAAGCCTTTTCAAGTCCACGCAAGACTCTCTAAGGACTTGATGATATCTTAATCCATTGCACCGGCGTTACTAGTTCATGTTGCATCATATTAAATAATGTAAAACATAAAAGATCCTTTGGTGCAAAAGGTGCAGTTGGAATGCTTCCTTTACAGGTGCAGGTAAACCCTGACAGTCAATATCTATATTAGGAAGTGGGTTCACGTCCTTATAGTTGTAATAAATCTGGTTGGTGCAAGCACCTTCTTCCACTTTTGAATGCTCCTTACCAGGGAGATGTTATATATGGAAATCCCCAATAAAAATTGAGAGTTGTTAATCCTCAACTATGTAAATGGTAACTTTAACAATTTACATCTATTAGAAATAGACAAAATTACGTACATATTTGGTTGAAATAGAATAATCTAGAACAGGTCAGCTCACGTATCTCAATAATAATCCATATTAGAAGTAAAATATTTAGGATATATGATTCCTTAATGACTTAAAGTATGTAGAGTCAATTAACGCAAAAATATAGTTAGCTACGTTTAAGGTTTCGTATATCATGTATCTTTTTGTCCGAAATACTCACGACTGTCTCGCTCACTAAACTGTTATGGTATATGCTGTTTAAGTGCGATTGTGTGCTACCATGAGTAGAGCAGTGTTTTTAAATTACGTATTATGGGTACCTTTGACTAGGTTTATATCTACCGTTTCCTTTCTGTATTTGTAATAATTGTATTATTTGTACGTACATGAGGGATTATTCTCTTCTTTATATTTATTCCATGATATATTATATTTACTTATTACTAGTTTTAGTGAATGCTATAATGCTTTAATCGTTGAACATCAGTTAATTGCATAACTTTCATAAGTTAAATTGATTTGTCGATACAAATTATGCAATGACGTAATATTAATAGACTAGCTAACGAACCATCCAATTAAGGACACGATAGTGCACATTACTTTCAAATAAATTCGCAGTAAATAAAAGTTAATTCATGACATTACCTAACGGTAATTCTTGCATCACAAAAAAAATCATGATCTTCTCAAGAACTTTAAACAATATAATTGCATGGATATGCGAAATAGTGGACCTGGAACGCATTACCAGTCTAGAATAAGACAAATACGCAATTTTTTACATAAAATGACTAGCATGACACCCACTAAATGCATCTAGTATCTTAGCATATGAATATTATGTATGTGTGGTGTATATATACTCGAAAAGGGATGCCAACTGCAAAACCCACAATAGTCATTGATGGTTGTGATAAGTGTGATAAATGCTCAAATATGTTGATAAAATAGATTGTGGCATTGCTTGTCTGATAAACAAAGGTAAGAATAGATATAATATTAAAATGTGCATTTTAAGGTAAAGAATTATACTTCTTTTTTATGGCGTAAAATTGCCATTAATAACAACCTTTTGCGATTAATTAATAGGGATAATCAATCAATGAGATTACGCCTGTAATGTTCAAATAATTTCCAATAAACTTCTTTAATCGCATTGCCATCGTCTTTGACCAATGGTTGACACGGGTCGATTAGGAAGGATCTGATCGCCTTTAAGCCTGTAATCATGGAAGTATTAAAAATAGATGGCCAAGACTTAAGTATAATCTATATACTATGATTGGGAGGATTAATACTACAAACGCATACTATTGGTTGTTATTTTTAGTGGCATTACTTAGCCGATTGGTTGATGTTTATTGGATGGCTTTTATATTTTCCTATTTGTTTCTTTCTTTATTGAGCCAATCCATCTGGCCACCTCTACGACAAGCTAGCAGACCTTGAACTCCAATAATTATACACTTGGCGTTTTTCTAGCTTACACCAATAGTCCAACTTTTTTGGCTATTTTCCCAATTGGTGTTCTCTTTTTCAAGAGATAATGGAGGAATCAGCATCCCAGAGTCCTGATACTGAGGCGGTAGCAACCAGTTCCCCCTTACCAGCTATTCATGCGAACCCTAGTTCTGAACCCACCACAACTACCTCCCTGGACCTTCCTGCAACCCAAAAGGTTAGCTTATGGCGTGTTATAAGTTGTTTAGCATGTTCATGCTTTTTTATTTACCATTTCCACAGGTTCGGGTTAGTTATGCCCTTGGTTACAGGACCACAGGTGAATTAATCTTCATGCTTACTGAAGCACAACATAATATAGGCTCTATTGACTGATCAATTTAGGGCTTTTATGAAAAGACGAACTCTTACTGTACTTAGTGTAGTGTTCATTTCCATACCTAGGAACTACACACCATCAACATTTATTTTATTTTAAGGCAGTTCTGTCTACAAGTAATTCTACTTATAGTGCCCGACTTACTTTGTTATTCCCTTCCCCGACACTTGCCTCTTTTTCTCTCTCACTTCCTATATATAATCTTTCTTTTCCCCTTTCAATACAGGCTGTCTTTCCTTTTTTCCCAATACAATTTAGACCTGTTTACATTTATACACACCTTACCGGTGCCATTCTTCTACCCCGTTATATGCTCTGACCCTCTTTCTTACTAGCTTTCCTTTATACACAAATACATGTTCAGTCACAATACATAGTGCACTCGCACAGAGAGGATTTCAGGCCTTAAAATCAACATATAGACATGAATTTATATATATATATATATATATATATGCATGTATGCAACAGGGGAGTGTAGTGCATTATTTAGGGTACAGCTATACCTGAACTCTTATACGCGTGCAAAAGGGAGGTACACATAGGATAGGCCTCAGAACAGGGATCAATTAAAAACATAGAGGGTGGTGGGTGGGTTGGTTGGACTGTTATTCAATTGGCCTTACTGGTAGACAAGAGGGTGGCTCCTGCAGAGAGAAGGATACATGTACGAAGGGCTAGATGGGCAATAATAGTAAGGACACACTCAGGGGTAACTGGTTAGCCGTGTACCTTGGCAACAGGGGATTTGAGCCAACACTAATACAAGAGATTATTAACCAGCAGGATGAAGGAGAAAAAAAACTTGATGATTTAAATGTGATCAATGAGAGTAAGAGCAACGAGGTACTAGTCAAGGATGGCAAAGGATTTGCATTTACCATAAGGAAGGTGGGTAGAGGGTGGGAGTGGGCACTGGTTACAAGACGGGAAATACATATTAAGAATGTCTAGGTTATAAAATGGACCAATAATATTACACCATTATACTGCCAAACATATTACAACCTATAGGGGCTATATGTAGTGGTGTGTTATTGGACTATATCTAGGTTGCTTTAAGGCTATATATATCTAGGGGAGGAGTGGTTTCTAACCTTTGTTCACAAAAAATTTTTAATCACAACACCCCTTGCTTTATTAAATCTAGATGGTCTAGCAAGGCGTGTTGTAGGGGTTACTATAGTGGCTTACCTTATCCCTGCAGATCCTAGCCACCGTCCCGACTGACCCCGAGCACTTTCCCATGCCCAGAGCCCACTACATCTCCGTGCACAGGCCACAGTTGGTAGGGCTAGGGTTTATATGTAATTGTTAATTGCATATCTTTTTATTTCATATACTTTCCCTTTCGCCTTATGCACCTGGCGAATATCATATATATATATATATATGTATACATAGCCTCATACAGAGGTTGTTTATACTCACGGTAATCATAAGATATGTATTAGATATGTAATTGCGTTGTATTTGTATTTCCACCATACTACCCACTAGTAATTGGGCTATAAAGTGAGACTATTTAAGGCTGGCATTAATGGTAGTTCTAGACCCCGCTATACCAGGGCCTATCTAACCCAGCCTCTACGTGCTTTTATTTCCTCCTCCACAGGTGCATTCTATTGTTAATCATTGGAGGGAAAATAAAGATTCCACTGAGTCCCAGAAGTTAGAGAGACTATGTCGATCCATCGCTAGGTACAGTGATCTCTGGGACTACAGGGCGGGGAAGAGGGTATTGGTTTATGAGCAGGGACTTATACCTGGGGGGTGACAGTTACTACCATGTTTCCTTCAGGCAGAGTGCTGAAAGCCTTCTTAACTTGTTCTCTTACTTTGACCCCTCAAAGGGAGGCAGTCGGTAGGTAGTAGGAGAAAGAGGGGTGTGGGGAGAGAGGTGAACAAGGACTAAAGGAATTCCCCCAGTATTGCGAAGGAACGGTTGTTGAATGCGGAGATTGAGACCAGAGAAGATGAGTTCGTGGAGCAGTTGACTGCTATCCTGCTAAAAGGAAACTATTCATTAATGACAGAGGCCGAGGTAAGACAATGTCCTGTATAGCTCAGGCTACATGGTTTATAGTTATAAGAATATTGCTGTGGGACCTGTATATGTATATGGGTATCTAGTATCTAGTATAGAGGTGTACAGGACAGGGGACTAACTGGCAGAGGGATAACCCAGATGGAGCAGGCATTAAGAATGAACTATAACCTAAATGTAGACATTGAGCTGGACACACAAGCAGTGGATGGCCGACTCTTTTGGCGTCAGTTCCAACGAATAAAGGCCAAAACTGACGACAAAGCCCTCAACTATAGGGCTGATATCACTGACTACATTTTACTCTTCCATCGTGGTACAGGTGGGTTGTAGACACCATAAAAGGCATAGGCTGTACGCTGCTTGTAGGGTGGGCATACTTGGGATCATATGACCTTCTAGTTTCTCTGTACATATGGAACTGAGGATATATATATGCATGTATAGCCGGTGGAATGCTGGAAACACATTGGAACAACAACAACACTCTACAATTGTGACAGGGTTGTTCCCGTTGGATATAAAGAGGCATTAATATAGGACATAACGTACCCAGGGATAGAAAGAAAGACCGACCGGTTTGTAATGGAGAAAATCAACCTTATAGTAGCCCATGTCCAGAATGTCGTATGGAAGGCAGTGACAAGCATAGGAAAGGTAGGTAAAAAGATCACAGGGCGTGCAAGGTATAGCCTCTATGGCACTAACATAGGGATGGTAGTGTGTGGGGTTGTCAGGTAAATCCCGACCCAAGGAGGAGATCGCGGTGGTTGACAGTCGAATAGTTCTCCCTAAATCCACCAAGACCTTGGTAGGTGTAAGTCAGTTGGATGACTAGGATAGTAGGGTAGGATTAGGATAGTAGAGTAGGATTAGGATAGTAGAGTAGGATTAGAATAGTAGGGTAGGACTAGTATAGTAGAGTAGGACTAGGATAGTAAGGTAGGACTAGGATAGTAGGGTAGGACTAGGATAATAGAGTAGGATTAGGATGGTAAGCTAGGATTAGGATAGTAGGCTAGGACTGGGTATGGTTATTAACAGGATAGGGGTAGTTGCTGGTGGCGGCGCTGGTACTAGTATACGCCAATGCTGCATACCACCAGCTGGTCCACTCTCCAGAGGATATTGGTAAGTCATCATGATGTGGGGGGAAGGAGGGAAGGGGAAGTGTCAGAAGGGTAGATGCTTATAATGGCAACCAGTGTGGGAGGACTTTGCCAAGTGGGCTGTGATGGAGCTGCTTATGGCCCTGGCCATTGCCTACACCTTCCTCTATTCCCCTCGTCGTAAACCTGTCATGGATTCTGAGGTGGAGAAGGAGCGTATCTATCGATCAAAGTGGAGGGGGGCATACCCTGAAGAAGGTAGGCAGGTTGCGCATTAGACTGTAGAACGAGATAATAAGCATGGGGCCATATAGCATCATGCCACACTAGGTCACGGAGTTAATAAGTATAGGGCTAGGTTAACACAAGGGTATGGCGTAAGATAAAGGACAGTATATGGGATGGTATATGAGAGAAACAACGGTGCCTAGATGGATGTACCATGAAAGATTAGCTAAGAGAACCAAAGGGAGAAAGAGGGTATGATTGCTGTTACTGACTAGGGCTCCAATAGTGGAAGAGGCTTCCAGAAACATTGAGCGTATCCGTATTGATCAGCTTCGTCTGTTGCCAGTGGGTCAGTATAGGGAGGGACTGGCTGTACTGTAAGGACGTGTAGACTGTGTGTTAGGACTGGGCCTCGTCTCTTTATTGCTAATATCTCTCATAGCTGTATGTCATTACTGAATAAAGATGGTGGTTCGGTGGTTGCTGCATGTTCTGAGTATATACATACATACCCCACTGTATGCCTGTAGTCAAATGCATGGAATGTGTCTTGTAAGCACCCTCTTGGTCCCACTTCCTTGTGGGGGATATCTGCCATGAGATGGTTCATCTGATTACAGGTGGGTGGGCCCAGATATCCTTGATACCCATACTATCCAAGAGCCTAGCTTTAAAGACATAGTGATGGTGTACAGGCCTATTGGTAGCACTGAAATTGTGTTGAAGCACTTCCATGATATTCCCCGGGTATGCCATGACTCTTCCTCCCACCCCCTTATTGATTAGTGCAGAGATGAGCTATAAATAGTTGACTTACAGGAAGATGGTGGCATGGATTACTCACTGCTGCCTGTATATGATCAAAGTTCATTCGCTAGTCATTTGTTGGCTTTGCATTCTGATGATCTATCTTATGCCTGGTGCCTAAGTCCTTACCAGTGCTCACCATCGCACTATGCCTGACTGGGCATTGGGCATAGCCCTTATATGGCTTGTAGGGTTGGATATACAGGGGGCCTGTGGGTAGGACTATGAGTGACAGGCCCAGCACTAACGGGGGGGTGGGGTATAGGCTGATTTGGAACTAGTGTTTCCTGCTCGCATTATCAAGCTTCCCTCTATGGACTCCGTCATGTTGCTGGTTACTGTGATTATGGGCTTGGCTACTATTATCAGTTCCTCTTTGGAGGTAGGTACAGTGCCTGTATGTTTATTTTTGGCTATAATATAGAGGCGCTCTGGCCTATTGAAGTGGGCTGAGCTATGTTGTGGCGGGGTCACCCTGTTCCCTGTGAGATTCTTTCTGGCCTAACACCTAGGGGCCTTCTACAGGCCGGTGGATTCAGTGACAAGCTAATTCTGTCCATTGTGGGTGGCTTGGGCGTGTTGGGTTGGAGAGCCTATAGTCAGAGAGCGCTGGCCCTGCAGACTCAGGAGGCCGCCTTGGTAGGTACAGGGAAAGAGAGGTGGTGGGTAGGGGCGTTTGGACAGCACTGATTGGTCGTGTGGCAGATGGAGACACTGTATGAAAAAATGCTTAGCAACAACGACAGTCTCATTCTCAAACTTGTACACAATTGTGAGGAACAGGAGGTTTCTGAGGCGGTAAGTGTAAGGAGTAGGAGAGGGAAAGTGTATATATTTGGAGGTTGCTAACCATGGGATCCTCAGGTGTTGGGCTATTATATGTTGCTACTACATGGCCCCCTAGATGGTGAGTATCGGGAGCCACAGGGCTATGGGAGAGGGAGGGAAATCGGCCTAACCAATCGCCATCTACTACCTTCATACAGAACAATCATTAGACGAGAAGGCCGAGGAATTCTTACTCACCCAGTTCCATCATGACATTGACTTTAAGGTAGGTCACACTATATGTATGTTCAGGTGGCAGTGGGGACTATAGCGTAGGGTTTGACACAGGCTGGTTGCAGGTTGAACATAGTCTACATAAGTTATTGGACTTGCAGCTAGTAGTTCTGGGGGAGACCTCAGGGAAGTACTCTTGTGTTCCTGTGGAGACAGCCACCCAGACCTTGGCCCAAAAGTGGGCCAGCATGGACATTGGTCTGTACCTCACCCCCTTTCTATTGCACGCCCTCTCTCTTTTTTCATTTACTTCCCCTCTGTATGCTTTAACACCTAGCGGACCTTTTTTCCGTTACAATGCAGTTTTGTTACCCATTAGTGTTAGACTGCCATGGCCACATATACAAGATCATCGGAGCCTTTCACCTATAGCCCTCTTATTAATGCCATATTTTTATTGGTTACTCAAAATGCCTTCCTATTAATGTAGCACAAACCCAGGCCAGTCTCTGATTGGAATGGCGCATAAGGCCCTATCTAACCACACCTACCAACCATCACCAGGTATGAAGGCCCATCCCAAGAAGAATAAGCCAGGCATTCACGCAGTAGGCCATGGTGTTGGGGCCATGGGCAATGCTATGATGGGTGTCAGCAAAGGCGTGGTAGGGGCGGGCGTGGGAGTAGGCAAGAGTGTGGGAGGAATAGGAAAGTCATTGGTGAAGGGGGCAGCCAATCTCAATCCCTTCAAGAAAGACAAACAAAATCATGCCTAGTCTATAGTGGCCCTCCGTGTAGACATTGGGGCGGTCCATACTATCCAAGACACCTATGTCTCCCTACCCACTACCCGAATCTTTCTAATCCTAATCTTTGTTTACCGTACTATGAAACGGCAATGCTTGTCTAGCAGGATCAACAGCTGTGTAGCCCCCATGGCCCTACAGTAGTAGATGCCCTACGATGTGTGCTTCTTATTGGCCAGTTTGTAGTTATAGTTGTAATTGTAGTTGTAGTTATATTTTTGTTCACCTGCCACACACTGAGTGCTTATGGTGTCTCCAAAGAGTAGAGAAATAAAGAAAGACTGTATATATAACGATATATATATATAATTAGAAATATTCATATATAATTAAAAATATTCATATATAATAAATGATACATACTCTACGCCAGGCACCATCAGCCTAACCCCATCTAATATACCCTTACTTTTATTCTCTTTGTCTATTCCCTTGCTGTCTATTCGCTCCTCCTTCTTACTCCTACCCGTCTACTTTATAGTACTATAACGACTTGATCTTCGAATAAAAGTCAGTTGTCCTCCCCGTATTGAGATAGTTCTAGCAGTTATTTTAGTGAACTTCAAGCCAGCCATCCACACTGCGTTAATATTTTCCCACTGCTTGTAGTATTGTATACCTCTTATAAAGAAGGCTCTTTTCTCAATTCTCCGTTAGACAGGTCTTGTTAGGAAGGGCTTTAATATTATTAAGGGCAGAGAATCATTTGAAGTATTTGTTTCATTTAAATACTTTAAAAGATTTCACATTATTCCTCTCACAGGTCAGCTTTGTTTCCTCACTCACATAGTGCCTTCCTCTTACTTGATACCAAGTGTGGTAGCCCCTATAATACGGTGTCATGATATGATACCTTGAATCTATTAGATAATAGTAACAACGGTGTCGAGATATAACATATATTGTATTCGAAATAATCCACCATAACATAACAGTAACATCTGTAGTCTATCTATAATAGGATATACAATAAAAATCAGTCTAGTACTAGTATATAATAATCCACCATAACATAACAGTACATCTGTAATCTAACTACAATAAAAATCCATCTTGTTTTTAGTATATAATAATCCACCATAACATAACATAACAGCAGCTAAGTGGCTCATTAATTTATTTGCAGTGTACTGTCTGTAACAACGCTGATAACGTTAATAATATATATATAATAACGCCACTGTTGGACCGCTATAGGTTTCCTAGCCAGTTGCGGCTAGGTCTGTTATTGGCACTGCATCTTAAAGCTGTAGAAATAGTATTTAGGACAGGGTTTCTTTTTTAGGACTAGGCGCTTTGCAAACCACCGGTGTTAAGAGCACACCTAGGGCTGCAACCATCCAAACAGTCAGACACCCGTTGGTTAAAACTAGCGTAAAGACCCAGCCAGGGGATGTGGATTGACTTCGTCACTCTCTTCATTCCCTTATTGAGAGGGAAAACATAGTGTTAAATTTTTATAATGGGTAATGTTGCTTCCTCTCCATTGCCTGTATGTATACAGACAGATAAACGGAGCTAACTTGACCCTGCATGTTGTAACAGAACCAGGAGAAAGTCCACCAGTAGGTGCGGCTGTTGAGCATTTTATGAAGGACTTGAACAATAGATTGAACCAACTAGACATCTGGCTGAAGTAAGGGATAATTGCAGGGGAAGTGGAGGGGAGGGTGGGAGGTAGCTAGGGGTGTATACTAATGAGCGGAGCAGGACACAACTGCAGGGCCCCGAGGCACAGGTCCTACGGCGACAGGCAAGTGCTGGTCTGGCTGCCATCTTGGCACAGAATGGCTTTCTGCTGGAAGGTAGGTGTCAATGTCGGATCAGCTGAGAAGGAGGAAGGGGCTCAGCTCATTAAGGGGTTGGGGTGGTTAGATAATCCTGTAGAGAGGACTCCTATCAACGACCTAAGCACAGTAAGCCTCTTTCTTATGGGCCCTTTTATTTTTTGTCTTAAATATCTATATTTATGTTTGTAATCGTCATTCTGTTTAACTTCCTTTTTACATCTCTTCATCCACTTAGTTACACACGCTTAACACTTATACCCTTTCTCTTCTATTGGCTATTTCCCATTACAGTCTGCCTTCATTCTCTCGCTTACCCCTTATATATAACAGCACTGTCTTTCCTTGTACCCATATATAGTGATTAGAGGTAGTAGGGGGAGGAAATAACCCATAGAACATTGTCATATCACGGTCATAGGATCTCTCTCTCTCCTCCCTCTCTCCAGGTGGGGAGGTAATCAGAGGGGGTTCCCAAGACACCCTTGAATCCTCTAATAGCAAACCGTCATTGATTCCTGTTCAGGTAGGCGCCTCCAATCACAGCCACGTTACAGTAGGACGATGGTACTTGTACCTCTATATGTTTATATTGGATTGGTATGTAGGCATATTGTATGGGAGGGTCTATCCTTCCTATTAGGTCTGTGCCTGTACCTGTATACCATGAGGTTTAGGGACAGGTGTTATATGATAAATTAAAATATGCTGTATACATGTTTAGTTTGTAGTATTTATTGTAGCAATCAGGGTCATTCCTGCCATACCCTGTGGCCATGGGGTAAGGGTATACTTTTTTACCCCAGAAACGATGATTGGGTAATGTAGTATTTAAAATAGGAAAGGTATACTGAGGGTGGTAGCTGACAGGATGGTAAGATGGATGCGACCATACGGGCCAATTAAATGGATGCTATATCATGCAGGTCATAAGAGCAGGGTAATGGTGTATGGCCACCCTTTTAGTCCTCTGTCTATTGGCGGTTAAAAGTGTGACGCACTATAGACATAAGCCCTCAATGATGCAAGTGAATGATTGATTGTATAGAATTTCTATCCAATTATATCTTGGCACTTAAATTGACTAATTGAAGGGGCCGTAGGAGAATGAGGAGGATGTGTCGCAAGGCCCAGACAGAAACGGTCTCTCCCCTCCCCCAGGGCACTTTGTCAGCCAGCTAATTTGTCCTCCAGCCAAGGTCCCTGTTCGCTACACTGCATCACTACCTAACATCCATCACAACACATCAGACCACACTGTGGTGCGTGCAGGGTGATAAGCATGCCATTACAAGTTATTATGTGGTCTGTGATTAGTTCTCCTAATGGGGCAGTAGGCTAATATAGGCCTGTGATATTGAAGCCTGAGAATGACGTACATATCGTGGGCATATATATGAAGAGGCTTAATGAACCTAATTAGATATAGTGGGGGCAGCAATAATTGGTGCCTGGGTCATCTCATGGCTGGCACATGTACATGGGCAGACTCTGACAGGGTGGGGTAGGAGGAACAAGAGAGGGTGGATGTAAGGGAGAGTGCGGAAGGAATAGCCCAGTTAGGCCAACTGCTATGTCGCATGATGCTGTTTCCCATCTTTCGTTCCAACAACGAATACCTACATGTAGGTGACTATCTTGATTACCATAACAAACCTACTCGTGCTTATGTAGAAAAAGACTAATAAGGTATCCAAGCAAATAGTCCTCTCATGCTCGGGTATGCGCTATTTTCTCCTGCTTATTTGTGACTTTGTGGTCATAGTACAGCCAGGGTGATAGATGTGACTTTTGGGACAGTGTATAGTATGAGATCAAGCTTGGTAACCCTTGCTATAGGACACGAGGATTGGTTCAGGGCTTGACCACGGAGATATGATTAGGTGCCGTCTACCAAGTAATGTGATATACATGAACTAACGGGATGGAGGGGGCACAGTGGAAGAAGGTGTTCAGGACTATTGTACGCATACGGCTCCCAGAGGACTGCAGGAGAAGGGTAGGTGCGGTGGGGTGGGGCGGTAAGAGAGGGTATGGAGGGTTGGGGCTGACAGCGAGATACAGGTGTGGCTTATAGTGTCACGGCGTACTATCCCTTCATTGGCTTGCAAGAACCTCCGGAGGGAGGTAGCAGAGTGTGATATCATGGACCTGTGTATTCAGATTGAGAAGGTATGTAGGTCATATGTGCGTTACTGCCTGCAGGGCTAGGCCTGCCCTCTGGCCTAGGTCTAGCTAGGGAAAGGCAAGATGTTTTGGACTCGTATCTTTCCCCTATACACCCTTCTCTCTCCTAGTACTCGTTCATACTCAACTACCTGTCCATCACTATCTTTGATCAATTAGCATGCAGCCTGCCTTTCACCCATGGGTTGTAGTGACCTATGCTTCCACAGGACCTACATAGGACCTCTAGCAATGAGTTCTATCGCACTACCGCTGGAAGGTCCATGCTGGCTCGAGTGCTTTTGGCCTACTCGCAGCATAACAAAGTGAGACCCCTCCCTTGACTGTTAGATATCTTCTCGTGATCTTAAGGACTAATGACTGGTTCATAGGCTCCCGACCCTGATGGGTGCGGGTGGCTCCAGGGCTATACATGAGGGAAGGGTAGAAGGGGTTAATCAGTGTAGTGAAAGCAGATATATTGACTATGGTGTCTTATGGAGATCATAGTGTAGAGTGTATAATTTGGGGTAATGGTAGGCTGAGCATAGGAGGGAGGAGGGGGCTGTCTTTCTCTCTATTGGTTAGGTGTGTGGCTGATGGACGGGGAGGGGTCTACAGGCTGTAGGGTACTGCCAGTCTCTAAACTTTATTGCTGCCAACCTGCTACTACTAATGAATAAGGTATGTGATATTCTAGCTGTCAAGGTATGGCGGTTTATTGAATACTGACATGGAGTCAATCAGAATGAAGAAGATGCATTTGCGGCATTGGCAGTGTTGGTTGACCAACTGCCCCAGAACTACTTTAAGGTTTGCCTCTGCATGTACACATAACAATAACACATAAAGAATACGATGGAGAGAATGATGGCCACCTTGTGCTCATTACACATTGTTTATTCATTTAAAGATTATTGTAAAGTATTCAAAGGGGTGCCTGCAGACTCTTTCAGTCACAAGGCACCTTGTATGGCCCCAGGCCACTAGACAACATCAATATCGCCCTCCCGCTGGTTCCCACACGTCTCTGTCACAATCCCAACCACATCCACCCTAATACCCTCTTATCCCTACCCTACATATTGGAGCTCTTTCTAATATGCACTGGATTTGTATTGATATATATATATGAGTGTATAGACATCTATGGTAGTAGGCGTGCTCCACTGTATGAGAACAGACGCCCTCGATACTTAATGTCAAGATATGCTAGTGCACTTAATGGCAGCTCATGTGTGTGTGTTGGTTTGCATATGGGGGATTGGCCTGGTAGAGTAGGCAGGGCTGACCATTGTCTGACAGGACCTGGAGTGTTTGGCTGTGGATATGTTAGTATTCGATGAGCTAATGAGGTAAGAAGCCTTCCTGAGCCATGTCTCTTTCACAAACTGTAAATATACCCTGTAGTCGTGTATACAGTATATGTACATACAAGGCATTCAACCCTCTACAGCACATGTAGCACGCATACCCCGACCTATACCTATTCCACCATCACCTCCCCCCTCTCCATTTCATTGACCCGCTCAGCCTTACCCCTTGTTGGTCCTGTAGCAATAGCTATCCTGTTGCTTGTGCACCTAGATATAGTATATTTGTGTTAGTGTGTGATGGGCGGTCACTGTCAACGATGCTTCCATGGGGGATGAGGGTAGACTACCATTGATTTATCTAACAGTAGAGTGGTTTGTGATTGGTGGTGCCCTACAGGGAGCGGCTCCCCCACCTCCATGCCCACATGGGCCACCTCCTGACTGAGGAGATGCTACGGAGGGGCGGCAATGTGCAGGACGAGCCACAACTGACAGACATGTTCATTGGTCACTGGTTCCCCACCATCTTTGCCATGGCCTTCCCTCAGGGTGAGTGTACAAGGCAGAGATGGGGAGGTAGTGGAGAGAGGTTGATTCTCATCCAAGGGTTGAGGGTTTAGATGTGCTGTACAGGGTGTGGGACTCTGTTCTCTTCGATGGCGACGAAATGTTATTCAGGGTGGGGCTGGCTATCTTCTCCCTCTTAGAGGATCGTCTCCTGCGGACCCTTGATCCCTTACATGTAACTATCCCCTTCTATGGGCCCTAGATGGCTGTAACCTTGGTATTGACCCTGTTTTCCACTGCAGTTCTATAGTGAGATGAAAATTCTGACGAGTGACCTCCCTAAAAGTATCAACTGTGATGAGATGATCAAGGTATACTTTGTGTGCTTGGCCTCTCCTTGTGGTTGTGACCTCCCCCATCTAACTTCCATCCCTTTTCACAGTTAGCCTACAATCTATATCCCTTCCCTCTCCCTCGTCTATCCGAGCTACGTGCTATCTTCACTAAGCGTCGTGCTGAACAATCAAAGCAGGAGCAAACAAATCGCACTAAAACCCTTCGAGAACCCCAGGTAAGGGGTCTGATGAGTGGTGTGAAACAAGGCCTACAGATGGGGACGGAAGGCGTTAATGTGGGAGGGGGTACAGGTGGAAGACACTCCATTTATGAGTTTCTTTAAGTTTGGAAAGAAAGCTGAATCTGAAGCCTCTTCACCCAACAGGGCCAGGCAGCAGGAGGTGGGCTAGTGGTGGTATGGGGCCGGGGGCAGGATAGCTATGTATGGAGTGGGTGGGGTAGGAAGGGGCAGGAGAGAAAGTAGTACAGGCCATACAGAACCAGATGGGTAGTGGGTATTGCAATTTGGCGTAACAATAGCAACAGGGTCATTCTTGACAGCTACATTCCCCCAATAATAGATGGCTAGGACAGCTGCAGGGCAGCGAGAGGCTATGGTACGCAGTGTGGCAGACGAGTTGGCTGGTAAGAAAGCAAAGGATATGGAGAATAATTAATAACTGATTGGTTCGTGATCAGGCCACGCCTGGGGAAACCCACCAACTGATAGTCGTCTATTCATATCTACCAATCAGAAACATTTATCCGTTCTTTACAGACAGTGCGATCTTTATCTATCGGTGTTATGAATGTTTTAGTGTGCCAATAGCTAATGTAGATGTAGATTATAATTGTACATAGATAAATCACAACATGTGCCAATCACCTAATCACAGTCCGATACTCAACATATACCATACCAGCCATATGAGATAATCTTAGTCGAGCATCATTTTATATACATGCTGTGAACGGTTAGATTCTCCCTACCATCTAGAAGCAACCATCAAGTGTGCATAGGACTAATATCTATAGGGTCTTCCTACTCTGGGTCTATCTCACCCCCTATCTCCTTCTTCTCTTTCACTTTTTCCATCTTGTAGTCCTAATCTAGGGACTAATCTAGAGGTATCAGGGGGGGTAGGAGACAGTCTATTGGTGGATGATCATGTCTAATGCAATGCAGTCAAGTAAACCATGCTAACCTTTCAGTCTAGACGGAATGGGGTTTAATGGCATATAGGTAGGGTCTGCTTGGAGGACCTACCTCTACCAAGTATTGGCCAAACCAGAATAAAATTATAAGCATTTTATTGTCATTTTACTATGTAGTCCTGTGCTGTGTTCTTAACAGAAAATTCATAACATATCGCACCCTCTAATATATATTACTTCTAGATTATCGGCGATGTCTAGTGTGGTGCGCTGGGCACTACTAATGCCTCGATTATACCTAGGCCCTTGAGCGTGTAAATTACTGAATATGTGTATACATACTACGGGTAGGCTGAGTGTGACTATCGCCTGCAACCCTATACTCCAGTAGGAGCTACAATAGATATACATATAGATACATATACTGGCCTCCTCCCACGCCTACAACTATATAGGTGTGGAGTGGATGACATTAACTATTAATGAGCTTCAGCCAATGGCATATCGGATGCTAAGGCTCGCATATCTCTAAGGGCTTGGAATATACGGTCGGTGAATCTCTGGCTGTTGGTGTGGCCACAGGCCCGCCTACTACTAACATGGAAGTAGATATATTCATCCCCTGCAGGCCAGGCCCCACCGTGATTAGTACTCTATCCTGCAGTGCTTTGGTTATCTGGATCATGTAATGTAAGCGATACCGCCTAAGGCGGCTGGCCTACTAATATATATATATCCTGCTCATTATAAAACAGCGCCCCTTCCTACGGCCTCCCCTAGGGCCTATCTACACACCTACTGTGTCTATAGAAGGGAAGTCTTTTATTACTTAAAGTGAACAGGGGGCTTGCTTACAGAGAGGCACAGTCTCCAGTCTTTGGGTTATAGAAATTATTATGGGGAATAACAGCACATAGAGCAAAGGGTAGTACGAACAGGCTATTGGCCTAGACAGAGACTACTGGAGTGAACCATAAGCCCTCTCATATCTAAGTAGACTATGCAAACCTAACCATGCCCTTTGATCACCATGACAACCGTATCAACCTACCTGCCACCATGTAGGACACCCCATAGCCTTCCTTGTAGACTGGGCCAAACCCACCACTGGGACAGCTATGTTTAGGAGAATTCAAGACGTCTTTGGGCCACATCTCAGGCTGCAGGGCCTGCCATTAGTGCTTCATCATTGGTGGATATTAATAGGCCAGGTGATTTCTAGCTGCACCACGACCTATTGATGGACTGATTGTGCTTTTTGTTTGTAATAAAGCTGTATGCATATAGGTTCAAACCCGATTACACACAACCCCTCTATAACATAAATGATTTTGTCGGCTGTCTGTCTAGAACTATGATTAACCTCTCAGAAGCGGTAAACCAAACTACACTTCGCTAGCCCTGGTAGTACAATAACCACTTCATTCCGATGGGAAAGGCCTTGTATCTCTATCACACATTTGATATAAGTTCAAACAATAGAAAGTTATAACATGTACTGTCAACTGCTGGTCTAGAGAAGAGGGTTGGGCCCTGTCCTATGACAGCCTGACAGCCATCGTATACCAAAAGGCCCTATGCATTATAATCACAAACAAAGTAATAAGCACATTAAGTCTTACCGCCTGTCGTTGGGGTAGTTGGGAGGTAGAAAGGTGCCAGGGGACTGCGAGATAACCGTTTAGGAAGGCTGATTCGAAGCCCAAGGCCCGGCTTGCCACATAAAGGGCAAACAGATGACGGTCTACCCCATTCCCTAAGTACCACCCACGGGTTAATACCTAATAAAGCAGGAGCCTAAGCTCACTACTAACAGTAGGAAACATACCACACATGGCCTGCTGAGACAACCAGGTATGATGGCTGGCAGCCCTCTGTAGGAGGGTCATGCGGGCCGGCCTGTCTAGGGCCGGGTCCTCCATGCCCAGAACAAACTCACGAGAGGGGATACTGCAGCTGCGAATGGTCTCTGTGCGGCCCTCTAGATACAGACGGGTGGCACTAGACTCGTAGGTGTTGGGGCAGCGTTTATACTCCCGGTAATAAGCTAGTTGCATAGCCATCTGCTCCCCACCAGTTAGCCTCTAGATTGCTTGTACTGCCAGCCAATAAGGAGTCAGGGTACCCACCTGGATAAAGGCATCAGGGCTGATCTTAAGCTTCTTAATCACATTCTTCCCGAAGATGTTGAAAAGAGACACTTTCTGCCATGGTAATAGTAAGTTCCTAGGTATACTCCCCCCACCCCTGCATAATAAGGTAGATACTAGCAACTGCAAATACTGGGCAACCTATCTATTGAGATTATGGAATCACTCCTCTTGTCCCATTAATTACAATACCATAATCTGGTCTAGGGTGTAGAGTGAACAATACCATAATATAACCCCTAACCGACTATAGGATATAATATATATATATATATTACCAAACCAAGCCACCCTAACCCACAATAGATAGCCACACCACCTACAAGGTCGAGGTCGTCTATATCCTTATGTACCCTCTCCAAGGCTGCCTGTATAGCCTGTGTCAAGGTGGCCGTCATGGTCCACTGTGGAATCCCTTTGGTCAGACCTCTACCCAAACATCACAAGTCACACCCCCTTACTCCTTACATCTTACACCTACCTGTAATAGAGAGGGGAGAGGGAGCTCTCCCTTTGCTTTCTCTTTAATGTTTCCTTCCTCATCATAGTGGTTGCCCGTCAGTTCAGCTGTAAACCAGCCAATAGTATTGTCAGTCCCTGACCTTCCCCCCATCCTCCCCGCCATGTGAGTGGCCTTACCTGCAAAGACATGCTCGTGGGCGTGGGCCAAGGCAGGGGCATCACCCCAGGAGTGCTCCCCGTGGATGGCAGCCTTGCCATTGCCATAGACTAGCTGTGGTAACATGGGATGTTAGTTGCCATCCAGCTACCTGCCAATCACCTGCTCCTCCTTGCTAATACTAACCAATGTAAAGGACTTGTCGCACCATAATCCAGCTCCATCTGAGTGTAATGATAGGTGGCCTGTCTCCGACCAATCCTTGGGCTGGTGAGTATCCAGGGCTACTATCATGATGGCGCTCTCCACTGTCTCCAGCGAGGCCCTACCCTCCCCCTCTGTTAGTGGGGCAGGCTTCATTGCATCTGCCTTCCCTCTCCCTCCCTCTAATCGGCCAGATCTCTGCTATTCTATCTGCCCTACCCTCATTCATTAAGATACCTGTGGGGTATGGGGCCTCCTACCTATTCAGGCCACCGGAAAACTCTTTTTGCCGCACTTCAGCCCATATATTACGATCCTGGGTAGTGAGAGAAGCTAAGCATAGCTCTTCTTGGCTGGGAGCATTCTCACTGGTCACCAGGGCACTGCCATGATCCATGATGCACTGGTACTGCTTGCACAGTTCGGCTGGAGTAAGTAGCTCATTGGTGTCGCCATGCACCACCTGACCAATAGGGCGTCAATACGAGGGTCAGGCTAATATTATAATATTTTTAGCAGTCCTCAATCTATTGGCTTGTTCTAATGGCTCTGCTGGATTGATATACACTATAGCCATAGGAAAGGTGCAGGGCCTGCACTATCCCTTTTCTACTCTCCTTTCCCTGCTGTCTATCCGCTGCCTCCCACCTACCTCTATACACAGTCCAATGTGGAGAGGGTACATACCTTAAGGTAATAGAAGAGCCCTCTGTGGGTGACTATGATATGTTTGGACAGGGCCGAGGGATATTGCTGTAATTTGTCTCTATCCTTCATGGGTATACGGGTTGTACTGAACATGTGTCTAGAGGAAGAAGAGGAGAGCAGAGGAGGAAAGTTAGGATAGGCTCCCTCTTCCTCTAATGGTGAGATGGTAGTACAAGGGGTGGATGATAGTAATTGGTTGCTATGCTAACCACAAGATCCAATAAGATCTTTGTGTCTATTGTCTACCTATTTATTATCCTCCTATAGGCTACACTCTGGATGCATCTAGAAGCTGTATGTCAGGTCATCAGAGAGGTAAAGGATAATGATGCAAGGGAAAGAGCAGGCAGTAGAAGAGAAAGGTTACTTGTATTGGGCCATGCATACGGGCACGATTCCTCGCACCATGGTAGGAGCTAGCTCCTCATGGTCCAGCATCTTCTTGTACAGTAACCAATTATATGTCTGCCCCCCAGCCACGTGTTACTCTTCCTGTCTGCTCTGCCTCCCTATCTCCCTATGGACTAGTTTCTGTTACTTACCAGTACCCCAGCCCTGGCTGCCTGGTTGTGGGAGGGCATAGACTCGGGGAAGGCATACCCTAGGCCATAGTAATTACTGTTGATAAGGAGAGGACTACGCCCCATAAGATAGGCGTACTGTAGCCACCTGTAGGATTATGTATGAGATGCATGGTGAACGGAGTGGGCCCCAGGGCATGATGTATTTACTATTCTCATCTTAGGAGAGAGGCATAAAGAGAGATAAAGATATACAGGAGTGTGAGGTAAAGAAAGGTATGTTTAGACAGTAGGTGATCCAGCCACTCAGGGAGGAAAGGTTTTATCTTACCAGTCACTGACATAGTTGGTCAACCAACTCTTGAGCCAAAGCAGAAACTGCATGCACTTAACCCTACGGGAAGTTGTGAAGACCTGAGCGTTCTTACGGGTAACTTCATACTCCTCGGGGGAAAGGCAAGACTGCATAGAGTCTAGATAACGAGATACTGTCTGCTCTATAGAAGGTATCTGAGTGGGTAGGAATAAGATTAATGACACCATGAAGAGGCCAGCTCTCTTTAATATAAGGAGAGGGAAGAGAGAGGGAGAGGAAGAGGAAGGGGCCTCTTACTGGTAGGTTGGGAAGGGTGCTCTGAAGGGAGAAGGTCAACGCCCTAGGATTGCCTAGGAATAGTATATAGAGGGCCAGGCCCCAGGCCTTAGTAAGGAGGCTAGGTTGGCTGGGTGAATCGGTCATCCAACCACGATAGGCCAAAAGAATGCGGAGAAGATGATGATTGATGTAGACGAGGAAGAGAAGGCAGAGAGCAGACAGGGCACCTACTAGACACCTAGAAGGGGGAGGGAGGGGGAACCAATCATCTGGTTAATTAATCAGCCAATTGCCTTCCCCTGTTCCCTACTTCTCTCTTTCCTTCAAGGTTTTCTTATTACTCACAGTTCTCTCTCTCTGTTCTATTTCCCGTATTATCGTTCATCCTACTAGCCCTCACCCTTTCTTTTCACCATCTCCTCCTTCTCTTTTATCTCTTTCCTTTCCTTTCTCTTTAGTCCTAAAGTCAATCTGACCCTCCACCTCCTTCCTTTATCTGTCCTGTCCTTCTCAAACTATTGATTGATTATCCCCTCTCTCATTATATATCCCCGCCCGTTCACCTCTTCCACCTCAATAATTATATCTTTGCTCTACCCCTTGCTAGCCTGGTTGTTCTTCCCATTAATTAATCTGTCAATATCTTGCTAAGAGTTTATATATACATATATGATCCTACACATAACCCTAAGGGGTTAGCAAGATTAGAGGTGCCTTATGTCTCTTGTATTACACCATCCAATAGGAGAAGCAATCCCTACCCAATACGAGTCTCTTGGCTAACCCAATGATGGAAGGGGCTCATCATGTGATCTATACTCTGCAGAATCTGGCCCATCCACCCCTCATGGAACCTTACATTGCTAGGATTACGTTGTACCACCCCCACCGCCCCTGCAATGTTTATAGTAAGTACCTTGATGAACCCCACTGTATAGCCTCTTTGTTACAGGAAGGATTACAAGCCTGGCTACTACCCCCATTAGAAACTGCATTATGCTTTAGCATTATGTCTATGAGCATTATGGGTTCAAGGTGGATATACATTACTGCAAGTAACCCAAAAAAGGAGGCCTGGTGCATATACAGTCAGGCATGGTAGGGCTATAGAAACCCATCAAATAAATACAGGAGAACAGAGCATGCCTTTAAGCTTGACCACCACACCAACTACAATCATGCTACATACCTAGACAGATAGCGGCTGCCACCCAAGGAGGGAGAGGGTACAAAGTGTTGACCAACTGGTTTCGCAACTGAAACATAACTTTGACTGTACTATGGGCCATCGCCCTCGGCCGTGGGATAGTAGATGACAAAAGACCCCAAGTGAAAGAGAAGAGGTCCCATTCCTGCCCCAACACCCCACAGAGGGTCAATATACATAAGTGATAGATAGTGACTGTACAGATCAACCTTTTCGCATACATCTTTAGTTATCATACTGCATAGAGACTGCTGCATAGCACATAGAGAATAACTATAGGTATGACCAAATATTATTCCTGGACAAGTAATTCTTATTCAATAAAAGTATCTGAACTACCCTAGTTATACCTATATATGTATCACTGGGAAGCATGCATGTAGATATAAGCAACTAGCCAGACTTTAAAACTCACCTGATTATTAGCGTATCTATTATGTAAATTTTTAGCGTATGCCCCCTGAAAATGTGTACTCTTCAGGTTGCCATCTAATGTGTGGATCTCGTTCATGATTGCGGTAACTATAATTATTTAATACATAAATATAGCGCCCAGCCACATCGCCTCCATTTATACTTCCGCGGGAACGCAGTTTGAGGAGAGTGAGCCACTATTGATTGCCAATTGGCTGTATTTCATGCCACTTTTCCATGCGAATGCCTACTGGCCAACATCGCCTGTGAAAGGAGAATCACGTGCAGTATGATTTTGGAGAAACCGCACAGTTTGTATTTTCCATATTAAATCTTTCTTCAAGGCAAAAAAAATAATTATCACACACCTGTGCTAACAGTTTTTTATCGGATAAGAAGATTATTTCAATAAAACTGTTTAAAACCAATAATGTGTGCATCGGGCTTTGTTTCTTGGGAAACCAATCATATGATCGGGTGCCATTGCGCAACCGCGGGATATCCGTTAAGATCTAAGATGGATATAGATATAGATATAGTTAGGACCAATTAGGGAAGAACACGAATTCTAAATATCTAAACAATATTGCAATTTCGCAATATTATTTACATATGAGCTAATAACATATATTAAATAAGTGAAAAAATAAGTATAACCTGAAATATAAAAAAATAAATTTGGGCTAATAGGAATGGGGAAGTAAATTCATAATTGATAGTCTGAGAATGGGAACGCCTAGTTTACTATGCATTGAATTGTTAACCATCAGTTAGCCGGCAATATGATTGGCTGGTCATTTAAAGAATGAAGGAGTGCTCAGTACTGCGATTGTGCACGCGAAGATCGCCAGAACGAGTAGGAAGCGAGCATCCTACATAACCGACGGATAAATAATGGTTGCTGTTATTGGCTATATAGTCATATAGGGGTTATTATTTGTTGAAGTATTTCAGCTTCTACAGGTGTTAGGCTGTATACTTCATGATGCCTTGTACAAAAAATACTTATTGTTCACGTAGGATTGTACCTCTAATATTTAGTAGCGCTTATAATGAGGCTTCAATCGATAATTAAGAGCTAGATAGTAATCATTGATAATTAAGTACATGTCACTAATTATATTTAATTGGAACTAAATGGTTAGTGAAGTCTAGCACGAGAATTTAGAGTGGTTTTTAAATAGTGTGGGTTATTTAGCATCCAGAATGACTCTTTACATAATCATTAAACGTTATGTTGCTGATTTGATGTTAGCGATCCATTAGGTTGCGTACGTTTGCAAGAGTATGTTGTTTCGCATATGATTATCATCTAGACAACTGGTATTGACCTAAACTAACCAACTATGCCCATAAAAATTACAGACTTGATCTGGATCCAGAATGTGAATAATTGTTACAGTAAATAAACTTTTGTACAAAATATTTTGTTTCTTTGCTGGTTTATTAAGAGGTCGTTACGGTAGCAACCAGGAGAGAAATATCGTACACTTACGATTACTAGACGTTGCAAGATCGTTAACTCCGTAGAATCGGCTAGTGAAGTGAGCCATTCAGATAAGGAACGTAGTACAATCTTATCGAGATAAGATCAGACATTTCTAGTGGATCTCTGTTATCTTTTGTGATTATATTAACCAATAAGAAGATTTATGTTTGGATCCATTTAGATTATTGAACAGCGATACGGGGGCTACCTAAAAAACTAAAAAATAGCAACCACTGAAAAACGAAATATTGTAATATCTAATCCACCACTGGCTCTCGTATACAATAATCAGTGTCCAGATCAGATTACTCATTCGTTTAAAGTCAGAGAACTGCTTACTAACGTTAAATAGCGACGATAGTTATTTACATCGTAATGTCACCACTTACTGATCGATCTCATTGTGCAATTTCCACAATTGCACCCAAGCGTATCAAAGCATCTATCCCTTCTGAATTAGAACAGAGATATAATTACTACAGCTAGTTACCTAGAGAGTTAATATATGGGCCTTCAATAAAACAATATTTATCACTACCAGTTATGCAATTGGAGATCCCGACAGTTGTGGACAAGTCATTAGAACTGGCACAGTTTCTGATGCTAAAGTTAAATGCAAGTCAGTGAGTCCTTCTATCACTAAGCCAGGATCCGTAGGGGAAAAGAAGTTAAGGATACATTTATCGTCAGACAGTAGTTAAGACAAGACGTCAAGGAATCCTTTAGAGGACCCTGACTCCAGCACCAGAGAATCAGAAAACGGACACTTTGTTCGTTGATAGTAAAGCTGAATCTACTTGCACATTAAATTCCAACATTATTTATGTAAGAGCCATTAGATGTATATAGTCTCCAAGTCTCAATGATATACATGTTGTAATGTTGTTGTTCCAACCACTAGAGGCTTTTCAATGAGCATATTTAATCTTAGTCTTATCTAGTAAATCTCTCACATCCGGAATACACATGTTGTCAGTATCCTTAATATATGCGTAGCTGCAGAGTGTCCCTTGTGCATTAATAATATTCATACACCTCCTGGATAAGTTGAGTAAGGTCACAAGCAATGTGTGTGGTTGTATGAATTTTAGGTTGTCGGTTCTCTTCTGCTTCCAAGTACACAATGTTATATGGTATGATTGTATAAAAAATCCTTTATTGCCCTAGCTATTGTTGTTAACAGTTTTTGCTACAGTACATGAGTTTGTATGTACCTGCTTGAACTATAATAATGCATGTAAAAAAATACTAATGAGTTCAGGAGTGGAAGTGTAGAGAGGTCTATATGTAGTATAGTGAATGACCAGGAATGCGATTGGCATCAGCACACTTACTATATATGGCTGTGAGTACCTGTCTTTGCCTGTTACTTTTCATGCACTATTTATAAAGCTTATACCTAAAATTATGATGTATTGTGTAGATGTGGCCATCAGGCTGGTTAATAAGATTCATAACATCTATCTTATTTATGTATATATACATATATGCAGTTAAATACATATAACACTTGCGTATAAAGGTTTTTTATATCTCTATGCCACTTGGTCTGTGTGTAAGTGGACCTCCTACGTCAATCCTCTTCCATGTGTTTACATTGCACCTATTCCTCTTCATCTCTTTTTTATTAATCATTTTCCTCAACCTTACTATGAAGCGTTCCTTGTGTGTCATCCCACTGTCTGTTATGGTTATTCCCTCTTCTCCCTTTTGGTCTACATCTAGAAATAGTGCTGGTGTTCTTTATATCTGTCTCTTGTTATTTCTTCCCTGTTCCACTCCCTTTTTTGCTGTATATCTATTTTACCTCTTACTGTTTATTTACAATAGACTCAAAACTTGATTTACCCTGGTTGTATTTTATTTCAAATATTTGTTGATTGGTGTGTATAATGACAACCTTTGTAATATTATATCTAGGAATAGTGTCTTCTCCATATATGGTTCAAGTATTCTCTTCCATTATTAGGTCAGTTGGTTAGATCATTACTACAATGTAATGGGTCATACCTATAGACGAATGGTTGGGGTTGGTGAGGATATGGCTGGACCTAGATTATCACTGTCTAAGATCCTGTTAGGACAAATAGTTATAGTTTGACTTCCTGATAATTGTGTTTGATTAATAGCAGACTATGACTGTGATTTAATGTATAGATAAGTCATGCAGATGCTAATAATATAATAGTAGATGATTGAAAGTAAATGGTTTACGATGAAGTCAACTAAAAGGTGCTATGGAGGGAAAGGGCAACATTTATTGGTTGATTAAATAAGGAAGAGAGATGATAGCCTAACATTGAACTAATAATGACACGCTACTTAGCCCTCTGTGTAGTAATTAACGACAAGTTGTCCTTGTGCTAATGTTTATGTAGATTAAAATGATGCTTGAGATATCTATCCATAGTCATGACACTAGTATTATATTACGGATAGCAATTAATATTACTAAAGACCATCCTTGACAATTCTTTAAGTGGGGACTATGCATTAGTACTTAGTCTTAAAATTAAGAAAACAACCCTCACTTCATCTATCGGATTACCGGGTACGCAACCTCCAGCCAATCTTATGTACCATACTTGACAGTAGTCTTTAATATAAGAAATATTGGTAATTTGAGATTATAAAATACATAGGTTGACTCAGGGATAAAATAAACTATATCACTGTCCGCCCCAACATCTATAAGGAACGTTCTGCTGTACTATCCTAAACTCTAAGAGTAAGTCTCCCAATTATATTAAGGTTGTACTAGGTTGAATTTGCTTGCATCGAGGACGATTGTGTTGGATACAGCTAAAACGTCTTATTTGGAAAATAAATAGCTTCAATGTTCAAAAGATTGGCATATGCTTAAGATGCGGACTAGTATCTTAACATTAGCTACTGTTAACTTAGAATACAGGGGTGTACTTAAAACACCACTAAGTACTATATGCTACTTACCTATTAGGTGTTAAATCATTGGCCAATGACTCTAGATATCGAGGATATGTTTATTGGCTAATTTTATGCCTCGTTAAGTAGATGGATGCAACTGATTGTGCGATTCGGATATGATCATACTAGGGTAGATATTTGATGGTAGATAAGCCGAGATTGTTTGTGTCTGATGATAACTGCTCAACTACAAGTGCTTATATTTTTTATCTATGTCCAAGTGGCTATAATTTCCATGTTGGATGTTTCTAAAGTCTAAATAGCTATGCTACATTTCCCTGCACACTCTTGGCAAGGTATATATATATTAACCTATATCAACGTTTCCTTCTTGGCTGTGAATCACGGTTGATTTTAATAGTGAATACAGCCTTATTATTTATCAGGATATGATTATCTAAATTCCGCACATACAATATGCTATTAATACGTTTGTATAATAATTGAATGATAGGAGTGGCAATGACAATACTCAAAGTATAGACTAAGGATCTCATATTAAACATTAGGCCAAAATCAATACTCACGTTCAATTTTGAATACTTGTACTGGATCTCTACATATATTGAAATCTCAATTTTTGAACCTCATAGGAGTGGGATTTTCCGCTTTTAATTCTACTACTGAATCTTTAACTCGCCGCCTTCGCAAGTAATTGTAGAATTTGCATCTGGAATATACTCCTGTACTCGATCACACTATTTATGATCTACGGTCACTGTAAAATTTAGTGGAATATTAACGTTCGGATTACTGAGGCTAATCTGTGGAGAAGAATAACGCCAGCAATAATAACTACTGGATCTTTCTAATACATTGTGTCTTGATGCAGTAGGCCCATAAACAATAATAAGACTACTCCCGATATATCAGTGTTAGAGTACCCGCACGAAAGTAACAATATAAAAGCTATGATTTGTATTTGAAGAAATCGGTTGTTACTTTATATATATATATATTGCTATATGCATTGGTGAGTGAAGATGTAGCGTAGCGTTCACCAGAATAACTTACCGATATGCGTTCGACAAGGCGACGATTCAGCAAAGTAACTCACCAAAATGTGCTGTTGTTTGTAGACGCAAGCTCACAATATGGTAAATTAAGACCACAAACTGAGATAGGTGAATAATAGGGTTAGCAAACAAAATCAGATAGCAAATTATCAAGTGTTCATAAGTTGAATCAAACTCAAAGCTCAAGAAAAATCATAGGAAAACCTTTCAAGAAAAAGGGCAAACGAGAATATCTCAAAAGTATAACAATGCTGAATCTACGATATGTATGTTCATCGCATGTACCCCATCAAGCTGATATACACATTAATGCTTACCGTAATCTTGGCTTTCAGGGCCACAAAACGATGCATTGTAAGTCGTAACATTGGCACGCAGATTTTAGTATAAATCATCAAATTTTGTATTCACTCCCATCGTTCGAGATTCGTATATAGGTTCGGCAAACAATGAACTTCCTAATATAGATATTCTCTTGGTAGATTAATTGTCTCACTGGGCTGGGAGCTCAACTTATCGGCTTCGATTAGATGAAAAAAGGCTGATTTTTCCACTGACCTGGTTGTTATTCGCTATATCGATTTTATTGGTTGCTTTTAGCATGATTTAAATGCTTCCAATTATATCTACCTATGATCTAAATAGGTATTTTTAGATTTGTTTACGTCAGATAAGCGAAAAAAAAATATCATATCAATATTAATATGTACCTATTAATAAATTAAAACCCGCATGTTAAATTGTATTAAAAAAAAAAATAGCTAATTAATTTAAATTTGGATATTATTTTTTTTAGTTGTAATTATTTAGTAGTATTATTAGAAATTACTATGACATAAGTAGTCTGGAAAAATAGTTGGTGCAATTAACTTATTCAAATTAATTATTGCTAATTAATAGACTAAAGTATAAATATATTTTAAAAAATAATACTATACGTCAATTAATTACAACCAATAATAAACTAAAATACAATCTATTTTAACACGTGCACTATGTGAAAACACCATATAGCTGTTAAAATGCCTTCGCTCATAGCATAGCGATATGATTGATACCTTACTGGCGATAGTTTTGAAACAGGCCAATACACAACGAAATAGAACAATTATGTATGTACTTATCTACAGATTATTGTGAAGTTTGGTATAAACAAGTGAAATATATACTAAAGACACTTGTTATCAAAAATCAAACAAGACAATCTAATCTGGTGACTTGATAGGACACAGTTCTAAATTAAATTGAAGCACTGACATAATAGAAATCATATCAAAAAGATATCCGGTGATTCGCAACCCTCATTATCAGATTAGATAGTTAGTTAGGAAAAAGATTGTGTAGGGTAGGAAAGACAACATTATAACTGGGGTTATATTACGGGCTCATAAACTAACCTGGTTTTCTATTCGTTGGTTTTGGCCTAAGTACGATCATTTACCCCGCCGTGAATTTATTCCAAGAGGCTCCCAGTAATATTTTTCTATAAGAATCATGGCTTATATGTAAGTCATGCACAGAAATAAAGATATAGTTGAACTTAATTATTTGCCCAAACAGTGTATGAAGAGAGTCTTAGGTTTAGGGCTAGGTGCCTACATTGCTCTATACCATCACTCCAAAGAACTAAATAAATACAGAACTATTCCACTACATTACTGTTGCGGAAAGCAATCTGTTTTTCTTTAGTAGTGGAAATGGCTATTTATATCTGAGGAGTTATTAAAAAGTAAAACATACTCAAAGATGAAGTAGTTACAGTTCTTGTCATTAAGAAAGCCTGCATCTACATAGGCATGTAGCATCAATGGTTGTTGATCAAATATCATTATAGTATTTTAAAAGTTATTGAGACATAAAAGCTACTGTAATACTATCTACTAGTGATAGGCTAAAGGGTTGGATGCATATCATTCCAAGTAACTAACCACATAGAATATGATAGAATAGGTAAATTCATGATACTTGAAGTAATGTACCTATTTACCATCTGATAATTCCAATTATTACATTTAGGTCTGTTGTCCCCATCAGACTTGAATATCACAGCATGGCCTAGAAAAGCCAAAGACATGATAACATTCATAATGAACAAACCATGATATTTGACAATATTTTTTGCATATCTGTGGTGAAAATGTAAATAAAATTATTTTCGACCTGCTTTATCTTATATCCTGGATCCTCCCTGAAAGCCTTGGACAATTGTGTTGAAAATTGGGAATTCATGTTGTTTATTGAAGTTTTAGTGAGGTGAACTAAAATGATTAACACGTTATCAACCTAGATACATTCTGTGTGCAATACACAGTCAAGTGTCAAAGCTGGTCAATGACACGTGCTGATGTTATCTTATAAAGCTAGCAATGTATATCTGCCTATGCATTGCTATAACTATGTGGTAGCAGATCATAAAAACAATATTGGTCTTTTAATAATTTGGTCTTGGTTATTTATTATGTCAAATGCATAGAGTGGTCAACTTCCAAAGCAAATAAACTGTAGGTCACAAGAGATTTAGTGATGATGTAATCCATGTGGCAAGTTCATAGATATATAACAAGATATATCATTATTTAGTTACATATTCAATTCCTTAATTATGAAGAAGGAATTGTGTAAATTAAAAATATATTATCATACAGTATATTAAAAATCCCTCATCATGATCTATAGCAGTTTAAATTGAACACATTCTTGGGAATTAACAACAATCATATGTAGTTGAGTGATAAGACAAAGCATTTCAGACAGACCTGACCAATGCCAATCACCTTTTTCAATTATATAATCAGGTAGCAGGTACCTAATATGTAATATGGGCCTAATCATAACTTCATAACTATAGCTATAATAAATGAACATATTTTAGTATCTGATATGAGTTCTAAATCTCATTATTTAATTATGAATAATAACCAAAAGGAACGTGTAGTATTCACTAACCATACCTAGTCAGCAAACGTCAATATAGAGAAATAGTAGAGAAAGCACATTTGAACTTTAAGATAGAGGATAAATGTTTTGTTAAGAAAAGAGATATGTAACTAGTTAAAGAATAATTATACTTTTAATTAAAATATGTTATAGTTAATGAGTCCAGTGGTTATGTAAAAAAGACAGGAGACGAAAATCTTATTATATTAAAGTTGATTGCCTTAAACCATATAGTGATTCTTCTAACCTGAAAATACAATGAAAATATTGAAGTTAATAAAGCCACCCAAAGATTTATTATATATATGAACTCCTCTAATTTTCTACTGAAATTTGTTTTTTTACAACACAACATATAGTATCTCTAGAGCTTAGGATACTGCAAGGATTGGCAAAACACAGATACTTGTCAGGGAGTTATTGATTCAAGAACAAAATAATTAGAAATTTCATGTTGCCTATTCCCCAATATGATCGAACAGTCTTATTTTTGAATATTGTCACACTTGCATAGCTATTGTATTTTACATTGACCGTCTATAAGGAATAAAGCATAAAGTTTGCAAAAGTTGCTTCATATTGTCTTGAAGAACGCATATCTCTTTCTGCATGGCCCGCACCAACTCAATCAAAGTGGAGAGTTTATGACAGCCTTCATTATTTTTGGTGCTTAGATATCAAAGATATTTATGTTGATAGCAGGGAATGCACATTTTGTAGATATGGAAATGAAGAGGTGTTGGAGTCATTATTTCTAATTGAGAATCACAATCACAGGCAATCACGCTATTTACTACAATCCTCAATTATATCATGTAGTCCCAGTTTTCCCAAGGTCTGTATGATTTCAGAGTACCAAGGGCTCCTGGATCTATAACTTAATTGATAGAATAGCATAGTATAAATTATAGCTATTATTTACATATATTTATCATTATTATAAAATACATCTTTCTACATCCGGAAAAGTTAAAAAGTAGGCATATTAACTTAATAACTTTATTATTAATATTGCTATCAGTAGAAACGTAGTATAATTAGCACACTATAATATGCATGATGAATGAAGACCTGAATCAATCGGATATAGAGTATGGCATGTAGTATATAGCAAGATTTTTTATTTAAAGTTGAATACATAATGGTCTATAATCATATAAAAAAAACAAAAAGGCTTGTAGCACTAGCATTATTGATGGTTCTAAACACAGTAACAATTAGAGACAAAGAATACCTTATAATCAATACGATCAACCCACACCTAATCCTAAAGCAATTAAACATCCTTACTTTATTATTTTGATTCTGGCCAACAAATAATGTCCCAGAAATCTATACCAGAAGACTTGCCCATCATTGGACACATCTACCTAAATCTCATCTTACCTTTTGAAGCAGTCCTGAACAATTGATTCAAACCAAGCCTATCTGGCTATTGATACATATATGAGACCAAGACAACCCACATACATATATGACAAGACAAAGCAACAAATATCTTTATAAGGACTGGAAAGACTAACCCGGCAACAGAGCAAAGCTTTACCTCCCCTCAGCAAACTTGACTTAAAATTATGATCCAAAGTCCTACAATAAAAAGTCAAATAAGGATTGTAACAATACATAATGCTACTCAAATTGAGTAATGGTTGGTAGGTACTTGTTCCTTTAGAATGAAGTACCATCAGTGGGAACCTGGGTAGAATAGTCCATCTCACCTTCGTATTAAAATTAGATTAGATACATTTTCTATTATCAATATAGTTGAAACTATTAAACCCAACACTTTTTTAAAGAAAAATCCATACGGTAAACAGCTTCGCCACAATTTCAGCCTGAATTATTTTATTGTTTGTTATAGTTTTCTGTTCTCATATATCTGTGGTGTGTATTCTATTGCCAAATGCTTGTTTAATCACTAATTAATGAGTTCTTGATGACATAATTTGTATTTAAGTGTAAAACGTTTCAAGCAAAACTTGCCTTTAAATATGGGCCTAGCATATATGACACAAACATTTCTTCTTGTCTTTGTTAATGTGGTTAATTCAAGGATACATTTTAGCACTTATGGCTTTATTATTTAAATGAAAACTCAACTAATCAAGTAATTATATTTTATAAATGTTTTAACGAGTTTCAAAAATATTGTTGAGCATAATTTAATATAAAATTTAATTATAGTTTTTTAGTTGGGGGGAAATAACCAGATCTAAACAACGTTTTTTATATTAATGAATACACCTAGGTTCAACAACTATAATTAAATTAGGAATTAGCTTGGTTTTAGAAAGTACCTGTATATATAGAAACTTTATTTCAAAATTGTCAGAACTAGTACTGGTATTGTGTTGGACTCTGACATATGGTTAATGGACATATAAGCAAACTTCAGAGGTGGCGAAAATGAGGCTTTTATCTAATACTGATGTGCCTGAGGTCTCACACTTGATCAAGGTGTTCCGTAAGTCAGGTCTCACACATACTTCTTAGTTAGAAATAAAATCTGCTCTGGCCTTTTTCTTATCTCTACTGACCAACAATTGTAAGTTATACTAATTACCAGTTTTTTTTGACAAAATGGATTCTTACTGGAACTACCTTTTTATAAACTCATCCCTTTAACATAGCAAAGTTTTTATATTTACTTAGACTCAGTAAGCTATAATAGACAACAGCTCAGACTAAGTGTTCTGCATTTTACTGCATAGTTTAAGAAACGAATAGCAGACCTATCAGCAATGTCAATTTCCTAATCATTAGGTTATTACATAGGGTTCAATGTGAACAGTCTCTTGTCAGTGAAGTTCCCAATTTTAAGGTCAAACCACTGAAATTCAGCCAATTCTCACTATGTTTTTTACTGTTGCGTTTAGGTGCAATCCCTAATTTATTGAACATTGCTTTGATCTGGCTAAGTCTCAAAAACTAAAAAGTCACAGTCTACCTTGGATCAAAATTTGTTTTTTGAATTTCAAGGCCTTCTGTGAAATAATTCTAAGACGCAAGTACTTGATGAAATAAATGTCTACGTTATTGATAAGGCTATGGTTACTGTGATATACCACCCAAAGCATTACAAAGAAAGACAAGAAGAAGTTTATGCATTGAGGTATTTCATTCCCTACAAGTGTTTGGTCACATACTTCATGATGCCTTGCACAAAAATACTTAGTTTATGTAGCATTGAACCTCTAAATGTTAAGTAGCGTTCATAATAAGGTTTCATTCGGTAATTAAGAGTTAGATATTAATTAGTAATAATAAATTAATTACAGGATGACATCAATTATAATTCATTAGGACTAGATGTTTAGTGCACTCTAAAAAGTAAATTTACTATGATTTTTAATAGTATTGGCCATTACCATTTAATTACACATATTGAGTGATGACACATGTGATATATAGCGACCAGAATGATCCTTTGTGTATTCATTGGACAACTGGTTGATAACAACTTATATTAACTAAATCCAGAATAATTCTTTGAATAATCATTGGACAATATGTTGCAGACAATATGTTAGATAATAGTTAGGTTGAGTTCATATTTGATGATACGCTTATCTCAAATGTTTATTACATGGTTAACTGGTATTGATTTGAACCAACAACTACGGAACCAGCAGTTACTGACCTATTCTGGATCCTAATTTTATAGTGTATTACAATAAAGTTTTGTACATAATATTTATCTATTGCAAGTAGTAGTAATGACAGTTAAAAGAAAAAATATGTCAACTCCTTTTGTTCTACGATTCAAACGTAAAACTACCACAGTAACTGCAACTAAATTGGGATCCATAAGGAAAGTGAAGAACCGGTATAGTTCTCCTCAATACTAGTGACGAGGAAACTTTTAAAAATCTATCTGAGGACTTGGCCATTATCATAAGTCCAAAGTCTAGTAAAAGAAGAAAAGAAAAAAAGTCATATGTCAGTTGACAATGACACAGAATCTATAATAAACAGTGAAGATTCTGACAAGGTTACTAAGGCCCAGCAGCCTAAAAGCGCTTACATTGATAACTCTAATCCATCTCATAAAGAACCTACATATAGAAATATCCCGGAGGAGCAGCACATCAACCATATGCAAGGACATGGTCCCACCTAGGGAAAGCATCAACAGTTTTCTGGAAGTCGGTCAGTTTTTGCTGCTGAGATGATGCAGTAATTACTCATGCAATTGGGAGAAAAGGCTCCCAAAACAATTACATCTCTCTACATTTACAATGAAAATATTTTCTCAGGAAATCAACATAGAATCAGCTACACCTAGTCAGTTGAGTAGTTGAGTGCATCAAAGACAAGATACAGCTCAGTAAACAACATACATGAAGAAATATTTGAAAATTTTACTCAGACCAAATGAATATAGAAATGAATATATTACAAGGGTAGTGACTTCCAGAAAAAAACTTAAAAGGAATAGTCATGGAACAACATGACCAAGCTGTGATTACCAAAATAATCTTTGGCCTACAGTCAACATGATATAGAGGCCAAGTCAAAACGTTTCGTCAAGTCACAAAAAGCTGTGATGCTCTGAGGGAATTCATTAAAGATATGGCTACACATATCAAGCTGGAATCAGCTAAGATGAATGGGGATCAACAAAATTTGAAGGAGGGATGCCAACACAGACCTAGTGTGAGATACTGCAACAATGAGTCAACAATATGTACCATATGCCAGGGAGCACACTCAATGTGTCAGTATCCTGTCATACAGATACTCAACAACCTCACATTGGTGCCCATTACCAATCAGGTCACATCAATAAATGTCCAGGACCCCCAAAAAAGGAGAATGGACCTTCTGAGGAATAGAAGACTAACCATCACTCAAGAAACAGAGAGGCTGACAACGTTCCACATTGCAAGGAAGAAAAGAAGTAGTACAGCACAGCCTACACACTGGGAAAAGATACCTCACATGTAGCCATAGGCTACATAAATGAAGAGACATAGAGGGAACAGAGTCTAATGCAAGCTCTGTGCTAGACAGTAGCTCATCAATGCACTTGCACTTCAAAAGAGAGGACCTCAGCACCTTCACCCCAGGGACATCCTATGTACATTGGGAAAATGAATAGAAGAGCACAGCATTAAGACTTGACAGCATATGGCTATCTGCTAGAGTGGGAAAAACAGTGTCTCTCATTAGATTGACAAATGCACCGTTTGTGCCTGATTTAAAAGTAAGCCTATTCTCTATCTCATTCTTGAAAGGAAGACGTATCACAATAGATTGGATGCTCCAGTGATCCCACCAGAGAAAATGGTGAGAAACAGTGGTCAAAAAGGATTGACTTCTACACACCAGAAAGCCAACGTGGCAGTTGAGAAGAAAACTCCTACCAAGACTGTAAAACCAAAAGCTCATGTAGGCCTAGTAGCTTATGAGATTCTTCATTCCAGGTTTATGCACCTCATTCCAGCCAACATGATCCTTGCATTGCCAATACCAAACAACATGGTGTTGGACAAGATGAAGAAGGGATCTGGAACCTGCAGCATTTCCAAATACAAAAGGATTCTATACCCAGAGAGAACTGACCAAGCAAAGCAACAAAAGGACTACAGAGAGTACACTTGGACTTGGCTGGACCCTTGTGCAGGTCTTACTCTAGTGTTCAGTATATGGTAATTTTTACAGATGAGCAATCACACTATGTGAAAGTGCATTTGCTTGGGAGGAAATCAGACACGTTTGAGGCCTTCAAGAAATACCATACCTATGCTAATGCCATACAAGACAAGCCTATGGCCATTCTGATAACTGACAATGGTGTTGAGCACCTGAACTCAAAAGTTTTATCATATCTTCAAAAATTTGGCATCCACCATCAGACCACTGTCTCCCATTATTCTGAGCAGAATGGATTCAGTAAAAAAATGAACCAGACGTTATTCAAAATGATAAGGAGTGCTATAATAGAGAGTGGTCTTCTTCAATATCTTTTAAAAAAAGCTATTAAGATGGCGGCTTCTGCCTTAAATGTGCTGCCAACAGGTGTTTACCAAAATCAACACTACTACAGGTCTTATGGCAAAAATCGACTATATCTTTCAGCTAACTCCAAGCTTATGAGTGCAGATGATACTAGGAGAATGAGACCTCCAATAAGATGGCGCCATGAGGATGGGAAACCGTGATGCTGGGATATCAAGAGACCCGGAAAGCATACATACAGGCTGTTGAATATCAAGATATCAAAAGCATAAAGATAATAAACATTAAGGATATTAAATATTTAGAGACAAGTTTTTCTTATACTAAAAACAATCAAAGCTTCTGTCAGACCATGAGGATAAGCCCCCAAGAAGAGCCAAAGCTACCAATATGACTGAAAAGAACCCATTACCTACATAACATAATCCTTCTTCATTGAAGAAGTCTCAGAAGGATATGTCAACTCAGAGGGAACTGAGTTAGGAAAATAGAAATAATAAGTTTAAGGAATCAAGGAGGAATGGAGATGAGGAGCTAGAGGACAATTGGAATAAGGAAAACAAGGAAGAGACAAACCGGAGAGAAGACATGGGCCCTCTTTCATGGAAAAGCAAGTATGTATCCTTCAATACTAGGTCAGGTTAGAGATACCAACCAGACCCCGCTTCAACACATGCAGCATACCCAACCAAAGAAGCCAATTTATATGGTAAAGTTGTACCCAAGTCAGTCTATACAACCATGAACTCCTCTCCATGGCCTCAGTAGGAGGCTACTATGCAACAGGAAATGAAGGCTCTGTCAGACGATTTCACATAGAGAATCATGGATAAACCAAAAATAGAAATGTTGTTAAAACCATTGGGAGTTTTTAACCTCAAGAAGGATAGTCAAAGGAACACCACCAAATACAAGGTATGACTTGTAGTGATGGGGAACCACCAACAGGAAACCATAGACTATTTTGAAATAGGGTCTCCAGTTTGCTTCTTGATCACCGTATGACTTCTACTAGCCCTATCAGCATAAAGGGACTTGTAGGTCATACAACTGGATAAAATAGGAGCCTACCTAAATGAAAGACTGAAGGAAAACATTGAAATGCATCAATCAGAAGGATTTGAGGAATCTGACTTTACCACACAGGGTGTGTAAGCGTCAACAACTGCTATATGGATTAAAATAATATATATTAGTTTGAAAGCGCACCTTAGCTGCATTCTTGGCTATAGAGCATTTTTTTCTGACCAGTTCTGACCCACGCTTATTTGTACCTCATGGAACACTGTACTTCCTTGCCATATGTGTCTATGTGGATGACATGTTAATTGTTTCTGACAACAAGGCTGCTACATAAAAGTTATTTGATGGCATGAACAACAAATTAAAACCAAGTAGTAAATGGGATTCCCAGCTGAGTACTTGGGATATCAACTTTGGAAGGACAGTCAAAGGTCCATACACTTAACACAGAAAGGATAGATACATCAAGGAAATGTTCGCGTCTTCTGACAATGAAGGTGTTAGGAAAATCATGTCCCCAATACTTCCAAATCACATGTCAGACCTAGACAAGGACACAGAGGTGTCACCCTAAGATGCAACATCAAAGCATACCAGAAAGCAATAGGCTGCCTTCTATGGATATCTCAGTTAACTAGGCTAGGCATGGCCTTTGCAATCAGCTACTTAGAACATTTTGTATCTAATCCATCCCAATCCTACTGGAAGATGGTACTTTATTTAATGGCATACCTCAGCACATTTTAGGACATAGGACTGGTACTGCAAATCACCCCTTAAGACAAAAGGTATATGTAAATGTAGACTTTGTAAGAGATAGGACAACCAGAAAGTCAGCAATGTAATGTATACTCTGTTTTTAAATGACACATCAGTATCATAGTTTAACAAGAAACAGCCAATAGTGACATCATGAAACCCAGAGGTTGAATATATTGCACTCAATGCAGTTGTTTATGAGATTGCATGTACTTCTAGTGTGTTAAAAAGTGCTGGTATTCAGAGAGGTCTAGTGCCTGTCTATGAGGTCCATCAATCAACATTATGAATTTCAGAAAACAATGGGTTTGCCAAAAACACAAAGCACATCTGGGTTAAGTACCACTACTCAAAGGAAGCCATTGGGAATAGGGATATATAAATCAAACCAATCTCAACTCATGACCAGAAAGCAGACATCATCACCAAAGCTTTAACCCCTGCTCATTTTGTGGATGCCCATCAGATATTAACCATAGATAAATAACTAACATTCTCACAGGTATATAGGGATATAGGGGGACTATTGACGCATTTCAACCCCTGCAAGTGTTTGGCCAAATAATTTATAAAGCCTTTTATAAAAACACTTTTGATTATGTAGTATTAAACTTCTAAATGTTAAGTAGTGTTTAGAATGAGGTTTCAATTGGTAATTAAAAATTAGACATCAATTAATGATAATTAATTAACTACATCAGGTCGCCAATTAATTATATTTAATTAGGACTAGATGCTTAGTGCACTTTAGAATGTAGATTTACCATGATTTTAAATAGTACTAGTCATTTCCATTTAATTACACACAAAAATTGATGATACATGTGAAACATAGCATCCAGAATGTTCCTTTGTATATTTGTTGGACAAATTGTTAAAAACAACTTATATTAAGCAAGTTCCAGAATAATCCTTTAAATATTCATTGAACAATATGTTACTGACAATATGTGAGATAATAGTTATGTTGAGTTCCTATTGATAATATGCTTATCTCAAATGTTTATTACATGGTCAATTGGAATTGACCTGAATCAATAACTATGTAACCAACAACCACAGGCTTAGTCTGTATCTTGATTCATAATGTGTAACAATGAAGTTATGTAAATAATATTTGTTCATTATAAGTAGTGGTAATGACAGTTAAGAAAAGAAACATTTCAATCTCTTTTGTCCCATAATTCAAATGCAAGACTACCACAGCAACTAAATGGGGATCTGTAGAAAAAAAGAAAAATCTGGTACGGTTCTCCTCCAATACTAGTAACAAGGAAGCATCATGAAATCTACTTGAGGACTTTGCTATTTTTATAAGCCCAGAGTCTAGTGAAGGAGAAAAGAAAAGTCATGTCAGTTGATAGTGACACAGTAAGCAGTGAAGATTCTGGCATTATGTATTAAATGACCTTGACCCATATAGGAGGTAAACTATTGCATAATCCTAATACTCTTAGAATAATCAGAGTCACTTATAAACTTTAAAAACTTAATAAGTCTCTGTTGCTTGATTACAACATGCAATGCATGCTAGCTGCTTATAAAACTAGCTATCATAGTCATACTGTTGAATTACTTAACACTAACCATTGTTTAAAATGAACAGTTGAGCTATATATAGTTGCACTTGTATTTATATAGTTGATAGAAGAGTAAGGTAATTAACATGGCAGAGAGGTCTGGTGAAGAGTTGGCCTTTCCCTGGACTATGTAGCTAAGTTACAGACAGCAAATCTAGTTTAGTTTCTCATAAAACTAACCTTATGTGTACATAGAATAACACATGTAAATATTATGATTTTTTATAAATAAACAGGGCAGTTGTAATTGTAACTCTGTTAGCCATAAAAAGAAATTAGCTAATTCTACAGCTTCTAAATATCAGTCAGAGGACTCTGGCACAAACTGA
>NAOQ01000056.1:188082-206654 GCA_002751075.1 Ichthyophonus hoferi | reverse complement strand
GATCTACAACTTCCACTTGATACTATTGGCGTTCATTTTAGAGGAGGTCAAGTGATTTGCATGTTTGACTCTAACGAACTAACAATAACCGGTACATGGGCTAAGAAGTCATTTGATTTGGTTGTAGCCATGGATAGCCAAGGAAAGGCCCAGGGTGATCTATACCTAGATGATGTGTTAACAATTGCAACTTCAGATTGGATGTTTGTCACATATGCAGCCAACAATTCAGGCCTAATTTCAACGGTCGAAACCCATGGACAGCAGTTCCCAGGATCACAGCGTTTATATAAAAATATTGCCATATTGGGCTACCAAGGGGCAAAAATTACCACTGTTCATGTTAATGGCCAATCGGCAACGTTTGTGCAAGACAATGGCAGACTGGATATAAGCGGATTTGATGTGGATGTATTTACTCCTCTGCAGATAGTATGGGAATAAATTAAAAAGAATAAAGATGGTGATATTATTACCAAAGATTTTCAAGCAAAACAATAACAAGATGTATACTAATAGGGAACTGGGAGTTAGGTGCAATTATGGGTTTAAGAGCGTTATATATCCTGCAAGGTTACATCTGTGGCATAGAAAAAATCTAATGTGGAAAGAGAGTGGGTTGTAACATGATTTATATAGCATATCTTCATAACGTCGCTAAAAAATCCAATTTCATCTATGTATCTAGTAGTAATTGGTTTTTATGTTTTTCATGTCACTCTGTGTGGTAGTTCTATTGACTTGTCCACTGGCTTTGGTATCTACAATTGAATTTTGTGTAATAGTCGTTTCTTTGGGCTAGCGTTAGGAATTGCAAAATTTGAAATTCTGCACGATTTTTATTGACTTGTCTACAATTCTACGGGATTTTCAATTAATTTTTGATAGTAGGAAAGAAAGATGGTAAGATACTATAAGGTAGTAAAATAATAAAATAGGAAATATGATGGTAAGGTACTGTAAGATACTGGGATAGTAGAATAGAAAGTAAGATGATAAGATACTGTAAGATAGGGCTTTGTGTAATAAAATGCAAAACGTCAGCCCAAAACGCGATTATATAATATATTTCAAAAACAAAAATAAAGGTACTGTTACTATTACTGTTTTCAGTTGTTAATATTTGTTAAATGCCTTTCCACAACAATATTTGACTTGTTTTTACTATTCATTTATATTACGTATTTTATTTTTAAAGTGATAAAAGTTGTCTTCCAGATTCTTTATTAGAAGGCGAACTAGTCAATCCTGGTGCATTTGAACCATTAGAGAATATTTCTATAGTGCCTATCTACGATTAGATTACAGGAATTTAGATCATAGCTATTGATCATATTGCAAAGTACAGAATAAGAAGTTAAAAGCATCTCTGAATGAAGAACAATTGTGTATACTAAAAGCAGAACTTAAATGTTTTTAGCATGTTCTTTACTTATTGATTACTACATGGATCAACTAGAAGAGAACAGAAACACTACGTCCAACATAATGCAGTACAACAGATGCTAGTATTATTTCTAATAGTAATTATACAACCTTATCTCAGGATAGTTTTACTTATATCTCTCTATGAAAGGGTTCATACTAGATTGGTCACAATCTGTCTTTCCAGCCACTTGAATAAACAGCGGTTAACCCTATATCCATGGATCGTACTATTTCCTAACTCTTATTCTAATAATAATATAATATTAGCTCACTAATGAATTTTGTTTAACTAATTAATTAAGAATTGAATTATCAAGTAATATATATGGTATGTGCTGCAAGACTGTAAACTCCGAAGGAACACGTGATACAGCCATTTAGCTGGTAACAAGGGGATCATGGAGTGATTGGTCCAATACTGATAAAAACTAAACGCGTTGTTAAGCCTGCTAGCCAGGAATTTTGTTTATACAAAAACTAATTAGAACTTTATCCATATGCCTGTTGGTTTCTGACAAATAAGTATACATAATAAGTTTCCAAACAAAGACAAAGCCATTGTTTTAGTTTCGTTAAAAACTTGTATCTGTAATTAAATAAATTATTTCAGGAATCTATTTATTTCTAATAATTTACATGCATTTATTGAACATAACATGTATCCCTTCAGTATACTTATATATGGCTCTAACTCCAAAACAATTGTGGCAGATGTTTTGTTACAATTATTATTTCTAATCGGGAATCCCGATCACAAGTGATCAGGTTATTGACTACAATCTCCAATTATATCATGCAGTCCCATATTACATTATTATCAGTAGAAACGCAATACAATTAGCAAACTACTACATGGATGACGGATGAAGATCTGAATTAATGAGATATAGAGTAGAACATATCGTACATCGTAATTCTTGTTATCTAACGTTGAACATCTTATGGTGTGTAGTCGTACACTTATAAAAAAAGGTTAACTGCGCTAGCTTTCTTGATAGTTCCAAACACAGTAACGATTAGAGACAAAGAGTAATTATTGAAACTCTTACCAACAAATAATATCAAAGAAATCTATGTCAGAATTACCAATCATTGAACATATCTACCCAAATTTTGTCTTTCTTTTGAATTAGTCAAGAACAATGGATTCGGACCGAGGCTGTCCGGCTATCGATACAGACCAAGAAAACCCGCATGCACATAAGACAAGGCAAAGTAACAATTATCTGTAGAACGACTAGAGAGACTACTCTAGCAACAGAATAAAGCCTCGCTTTCTCCCATCAAGATCTGACCTTAAATTACAATTCACAAGTCCCACAATAAGAAGTACAATCAACCTCGTAATAACTTTACTTAATTACCTGTTTTAGTGCACTATAAAGTCTAACACACCTAGACTGAGCCCATGAATAACTTCACTATTTAAATAAATTTATATATTACGTTTATGATCAAAAACGCATGCCCAGAACCAGTCTGGGTCCAGCTTACATAGTTTATTCGAGTTGCTATTGTATTAGCTAATAGACATCCAGTGAGGATTGCTAATTACAATATAGGAGTTGTACAATATTTAACAAATTTTATCACATACGAGAACAACCGGTATGTAACATCTTATTATAGTGATATCTGGCTCTAACTCCGTTTTGGAAGATAATTAATCTATAGGGAGCCACAACTTTTATACCGAAAATTTATTCCTCGATGAGTTCGCCAATGATTATTGGTAAATACAAATTAAACAAAAAAGATTCTAGACTTCGTATTGTACAGGGTTATTATTACTGTAATATAGATAACAGTAATAACAGTTATCTGCTATTATGTTTAACTAGATTAGTAAGTTGAAAGATAATTTTAAAACACTGGGCATATAATATACGTGTGTGTGCGTGTAGAAACGGAAAATATGCAAGGTAAACGTATTGGTTTTTTATTTTAAACCAATACCCCGATAATGACGCAAGTCAGGTGGTAGATTATGGTGTATATAAAACGAAAAGGCTTGTCTCAACCACACAATGGTTAATTTACACCATTTTAAACATATAATGTGGTGAAGCTGAATTTGAATAGACTGCATCTCGACATAATATGAGATATAGGAATTGGTCTCAATATGGATCATCATTATGTAGATTTAATAGTTAATCTCTACTATTTGAATAACAGCAAATAATAACTAAATACAATATAGGCAATATTTTAATGTACATAAATAGAGACGTATTGTAACAAATCGCACGTGTTCTAATCATAATAATATCTGATCCCATTATAAGTTTATTTTAAAACTGTACAATCTTTTTTTTTTAATGACCTGGTTATAACAGATAAAGCATACAAATAAATTAATGCTATAAATCTAAATAATAATAAATTTATGCTTGTCTAATGATTTTTCATATTTTCATGTTATAATAAGCTTATAACTATTTCTTATCTAAACTAATATATTATAATATTGCATATATGCATAATAGTTATGTATACATATAATGTCTCATCACTAAGTATTGTATAAGCCTATATATATATATAATGTTTCTAACCATGTTTATAAATATACATCACATAAACGAGCATATATATATATTGTAAATTCTTAACTCTAAATTATTCAAATCCGCGTTTCTACATAACATCAACTTACAAATATACGCTATCAAGTCACAAAACATGAACCAACTTATATTGAGCATGTCGATTTCAGCCCGTGTAGTAATTATCATCAATGCATGATAGTCCTCATTTAATTGTAATGTAGTTATTATTGTTGATTTTTGTCTGTAGTCTGTGTAGTAAGTATCTTTCTCAAGTCCAGAACAGCGTCCAACTAGTACAGGCAGAGAAACTAGATTTAAAACTGTACTGTTTTTACTCAGAATCACTACAAAATCAAGCGCCCGGAAATTTGTCTCAGGCAAAACCTTTGTTGGAGCCAAAACGTTTAATGCTTTTGATTACAGCTTATTCCTTTATGACACTAAACTACGCAGTGGAAACCTCAGTACGGGCCTATTAATGAGTTAACAATTTGTTCTTTTCTTTTGGCTTTCTTTAACGTTCGAGCCAATGGGAGAGTAATACAAGATGGCTAACTGCAAATGAATAAGTAGAATTGGCCAAAGTTCTGATAACAAGCAGTTAAATGGTTGGTTCATCATTAGTTAATGGTAAAACATTTTCAACCTGGTAAATGGATTTGTCAATAAATAATGTGTGAGCAGTTACACTAAAGAGGTAGTTAGCTAAAGAGCCATTTTAGTAAGGATCTATTAAAATTGGATTATCAAGATAAGATCAGAAGATGTATAAAAGAAACAAAAACAATCAATGAAAATACTGTTTTCAGTCGTCAGTGCTTACTGTTCAATTTATGTACTTTACGTTTTGTTTCATATTATGTCTATTGTTGTCAAAGAAGTTACAGTAGATAATTCAGTTGCTTTACTGGAAAGCCACCTAGTTAAATCTGGTCTTGATTCTTCTGATAATAGTAATACCATAACTATATACACACAACCACAATTAGAGTACAGTTATAACATATGCAATACATCGACAAGTCAGAAGTTAAAAGCTTCTATTTACATTGATCAATAGAGGGAGATTCAACAGCAGCTAACTAGAGCTTTAATCTGCCCTTTACCTGATAGAACTCAGTAGAACAGATACTAGTCTTATTTCCAACAGCTTTTTTAGACGTTATCAATATACATACAGAATATTTTGGAACCCAACATGGATTAATTAGGTGAACATAAGTAACGGTAGTAGCTATTTTGCATATGTGGCTATATAATGACATACAATACCTCTATCTTTAATATTTTGTCTGTCAAGTGTTATCATCACAAAATTACAAAGTACTCAAAAAATATTGGAGACCAAAAATTAACTCAAAAAAGAGCAAACAAAGTTCTACTAATAAAGATGAAACTAAAATACCATATATAAAAAACAGTGATCAATAGTAAACAAAAAGAATATCATTATTATTTGAAATTCCATATGGTCAAGATCCTTATACTCGAAAGCCAAATGAAAAAAAAAGGTATTACCATAGAATTTTTATTATAATATATTATTGGTGACTTGATGTTGTGAAAACAACCATCATAAGTTTCTTAAGCACTCTTAGGCTCATTTTCGCACTTAGGAGCAGTAATTGGCTGCCTGCATACCCCAGGAGCATTCTCGGGAGTATCACACATACCAGTAGAAGGGTTGAACACCTGGGTTTCCGGACATAAAAGGTGGACGGCCTCCTTCTTACCCACTGTGCATTTGTAATACTTTTGGCAATTTTTTGGATCATAATAAGTCAATTTATCTTCTTCGGTCAGGTGTCTAGGACATTTGAAAATACATTTGTTGCTCTCCACACAGAAATGTAGATTAGGATCAAACGTTTGTCCTAGTGGACATTGCCCAATTACTGTTGAACCCTTGTTATAACAGGTATAATACCTGTTGCAGTCTTCTTCATGAGCATGGAAAAGGGATTCACCTCTCAAAGCATCAGTACATTCAAATTCATATTTTATGATACATTGGTCGCTTTCTTCACAATAATTTAAATTAGGATCAAATTTCTTCCCTGCCTCACATTCCCAGTGATTTGGTTTTCCTCCTTCGCGTGGGCATGCGTAAAACCAACTACAGTTCTCGGGATCAGCACGATTAAGGTTTGCGCCCTCCTCCAGATTAGGGGGACATATGAAATCGAGGGCAACAGTCTGGCTTGCAGTTAGCGCAAGGGCTGAATATTGTAATTGGGGATGAGATATGTTAGTTGACAAAAAAATATTGTATTTCAGATACTAAAATCTACAAAAACATATTCACTCACGCAAAATACACTTTAAAGAAATACCCAAATTAATGAAATATTCTTGTTTTAACACTCCCTATGCCTAGGAAAATTATTTCATATTAGAATTTATGGTAGCTCTAGCGACTTATCCACAGAATCCAATTTATAGATTTTCATTTCTGCCTCTGAAATTGTTTTCTGATTTTATGGACTACCATTCTGGTTTTTCGCGAAAAAAAACAAACTAAACTTGTAATCTCTCTTAAACACATTTTCAGTATAATGGCTTCAGATTTAAACTAAAAAAAAATTCAAGATCTAAGTTACGATAACCCCAACATGAACCTAGGCTTACCTAAAATGCAGAAGGTATTTCTGGATATAAACATCTTTCTTAATAGTCGATCACCCAACAATATTAAATGTAAAACTTGTTGGTTGTTATTTACAGCAACGAGACTGTATATATACCTGCTTCTACACCGTTATCTATTGTGCATTGATCTAATCACTGATAAGCATAAGAATCTGTGGTAGATCTAGTGATTTGTCCACAGGCCTTTGGAGTCGCCAATGGAGTGTTGTATAATAGGATTGTATTATGATATTGTGTCACAAACATATTGGTATTTTGCCCATATCGGCATGATACACATATACAGGCATACAGAGTTACCGCGCATGCCCGGATGTATTGGGGCGTTTATTAGTTGTTTCCGTTTCCCTCTATCCTTTCCCGACCTTTATTTATCGCGGGTGTCAATCGTAGCTGTGTTCATCAACGTAAATTGGACCGATCGTAATAATTCTCGATTGACAAATTAATTTATTTACCTGGTTAAAACTATAAGATTAGATTCCGTCGTCACATAATCTTATAAGAGTGTTATTCAGTCATTAGACCAATCATTTCATGATCCTCTTGTTACCAGAACTTTGGCCGAACTACGTATTTATTGGGAGTTGACAGTCTTGCAACACTCTTCCATTGGCTAAAACGCTGGAGAGAACCAAAAGAAAAATAAAATAATACCGTTAACTCAGTGATGCGTACTGGTTTTTCCTGGATGTTCGAGGATTCTGGAAGTGGAGTCTTGTGAGCCCGGGACTTACACATGGACGTGTGTTGTCCATCATCTCTGTACTAGGCGTGTCTAGAATGGCTGTCTCGGGTAGTCAATAGAGAGTTGTGTTTTTGTAACTTTTGTAGTCTCTGTTATGCTAAAGTTTTACCCAATTATATCGTCAGCAGGTTCTTTTCGAAGGACGTCCAAAAGATTAACATGTGCAAAGAGGTTGCCAAGAGGTGGCGCCTATGTTGTCAAATGCGTTGTTCTCACGGATACAAGGGTAGAGCGAGAGGTTCAATGCACTTTAAGCGCGAGAGGCTGGCTGCCCCATAGAGACTGAGCCATGTTGTCCTGTGTGGAACAGAATGGCACGATGGAAGATGTGATGCAATATATTGCATGGGTGGCGGTTCAACTTCGTATTGCACAGGTAGTGGAGCAGAGAATAGTGACACAGTGGAGGCGTGCTGGGCGCATAACCCCATAGCAATTTGTAGTAGTTACAGTGACTTGTGCACAGGATTCGGGGTCACCAATTGAGTGTTATATAATAGAACTATCTAAATAGATTATTATAAGATTTAACAAATAATAACATATTCATGATTTTTCCATATTAGGATTATACAAATGCAGCGGGGTTGCCCCCGCATGCCCGGATGTGCAGGAGCCTTTATTAGTTGTTTTGTTACCCATTAATCTTTTTCAGACCTTCGTTTATCGCGGATGTCAATCGTTGGTCCCGTTTATGTTTTTATTTGGTTCCGAATATGGGGGTTTCCCTACAACTACTTCTAAATATAATAATATGTGTAAACTGTTTATTTGTAATAGTAGGCCAAAGTGATGATTTAATGGAAATTTAACTTGGTAAGTAATATTTACTTGCTTTTATACAGGATTGTTTTTTATTGTTTTAGGTCGAGATTGATTATCAATTCCAAATAGAATAAATCGCATACTAGGTTAGCTTTTATTATCGCGCCAAGAATGTCGTCCATGCTGCGATCTTACATAACCTGTAGAAAAAGAAAAAAAAATAGATGTGTGATTCAGGAAAAAGACAAGCAAATATAATTTAAATGTAACTTTTGGATAATATTATTTTATACAATTTTCAAAAATATACAATTAATGTCTTAATATATTGAAAGTGAGTAATACCTACTTATTGTTTTAACTCTGGTAAAATACATTATTTTTAGCAACCAATCTATTTGAATGTTAGGCACATAGGTTAACCATTTTTGGTCCGGTTTAGAACTGTAAAATTGCAGGTCAGGCAAATTGGGTTGGCTCACGCAATACCGTACAATAGGTCTGTCCTACAATTAAGATTTTGTATTGATAGACGAGTAAATACACCATATGAATATATTTTGAATGGAGTTATATGTTGAATGGCCGATGGAAAAATATTTTTCTTTCAACAGGCTAAAAACTATAAGAACGTTATTCAATCGACTAATATTGGACCAATCATTTCAAGATCCACTTGTTATCAGAATTTCAGCTGAACTACATAATTATTCGGAGTTAACGGTCTTGCAACAAAAAGAGAACTGCGGATATTGTCTCCGTGCTAGGCCAAATAGTTTAATATTCTTGGATTTATTGAAATTTGTTAGAAACCACCGTGACAGTCACGCTAAACCAGGAAATACCACTCTAGTCCCACTTTTTCGGTATTTTTCGGGTCGAGAACCAATTCCAAATCACTGGTGCCGAAGCAGGTCAGCATTTAAAACGAGTCATTTCGATTAGGGAAACCCCCTTAATCATTCACCATCAAAAGTTTGAGCACTTAGATTCAATGCGAAATATTGAAATTTATCAATGGTCAAACTAATGTATTAATTGATTGCTTGACGGCTTACGTCACTAACAGAAATAAAGAGGAGTTTTTATGAAAAATCTACTTTCTACTAAACCTTAGATAAAACAAAAACAAACATAAATATTTACCTATAATTTAGGTTAGGTTTGATCATCCTTCCTGTATCAGTAAATATATATATCAACAATAGCAAAAATTAGCATACATTCGGAAGACCTAGTTTGGGTTTCCTGTAAAAGGGACAGATACCTGAAAGGAAATTCCCCCATAGCGTTCATCTCTCCTTCGCCAACTACCCCACCAACATATAAAGGCTTAAACCAATTGAACATAAATGGCTGCTGTTTGAATTGGCCAAAAGGATCATGATTTTCATGTATGTATTGTATTGACCCATGCACCGCTCAAAAAGGATACTGCTATACAATCGGTGGCACCATTTTTAGATGATTTAAAACTGTTGCCATATCAGTGATGTTATTGTAGGTGTTGGGAAACTGTGTAACGTTTTTAAAACCATTGGAAAATAAATAATATATTGTTATCCATGAATGACACCAGATGTAGCATTGTTTCATAAGGTCGTTGCCTGTTTGGGATTATCAGATTTGTGTGTCATAGAGTTTAATACGTAAATTAAAGGAAATTAGAACTATATGAATTCATTAATGGACACTCTTTATAAAGCCAGGACTCATGACTTAATACTCAGCCAAGCCATGATTCTTCCAAAACTAGGCCACTTAAAACCTTATTATAAAATATTACCCACTTGTCTATATAGGGACTATTAACATTAAACTCTGGATCTTAACAGACATCTAAACTAGATGAGTGGAAACTATTAATTGAGGCACACAAGGGCTATAAATTTTTGACATAAGGATTTAAAATCAAATGTTTCTTTAACGTTATAACATCTTGGAATCTAGTTGCCTATATGAGTTAGGTCAATTAACAGTAGATATTATAACCAGATTACTTTAAAACAGTGGGCGCTCCAAGAATCTCAGTATAGATAATGGAGCAATCAAATCATTGAACAGCTTAACAGATGAGACTATTCTAACGGTCCCTATAATTTTGAATTTCATTCTTTGCATATCCTCACTAGATTGACTCTTTAGTTAATTACCTCATTAATGTAACTGCTCACATACTATGTATAGACAAATAAATTTACCTCGTGAAAAACATAATGCAAATAATTAATATTGGACTAATCAATTCAAAATCTACTTGTTATTAAAACTTTGGCCAAACTACGTATTCATTTGGAGTTAAAGATATTATAGCAATGTAGCAATTACTACAATATTCTATGGATGTCTTCAGATGGCCCTCTTTTATCATTTCTTCAACTCTTGTTTTTTGTTGTTAATTTTTAACCGCATGTTGTTTAAAAATTGTTTTTTGCAAAGTAGTTGTGAAATATTCCAAAGTTAAGAGCCTGAGAACTGTGGAGAAAGTCATCCTCTTTGTGAGCAGTGTCTTGGTTTCTCCTTGCATTTTTCATCTTGTGTGTTACTTACACTTTTTATTTACAAAGAATCTCGGAAGTTTTTTGTGTTGAGAATAGTTAGACAGGTTTGGTTTGTTCCTGTGATCTTCATCTAATAATAATTGAGAGAATATCAAATTCATGGATGTTTTTAGACATGTACCTCTGTAGGGTCTGTCAGGAAGCTCCCCAAGACAGAGTAAAGTAGGATAAAGTAGGGTAAAAATGCTAGTGCCTATAGAAAGTGAAAAAAATATTAAAGCATTTGATGGGTAAAATACAAAATATATCTAAATATCATCTTAAAATGAAATAAACCATAGCAATATTTTGTATGTTCTATAATTTAAATATTAGCAATAATTATATAGAGTATCTAGCAAAATTTTACAATTTAGTTAAAGATGATTAAAATAGGATATAAACGGTATCCAACAGTTAAACCAGTAAAGTTATGGTTTTAAATATACATAAATATTTCATAGTTTGTACTATCAGTCATATATAAAATATTTAGTTAATGCTCTAATATAATTTAATTGTGATAATAAAATAACAACTATCCAAATTTTATATAGGATCTCATCGATGTTGACTCCATTGCTGAAATAAACCGTACACATTGACCTTATAAAGTTAAAACTAGGCTTTAGCTGCTATAGTTAAAACAGGGATATTTAATTAATTTGTGTATTCTTTTATATAACAATACTTTTTGATTGTTTGCTTGCTTACAGATTCACTATATGTATCATTCATTAATCAATTACCGAGTAATTAATTAGTGATATTGGGAACGTCTAATCCAATCCGACCCGACTCGGCCCGAGCAAGATTTTAGATGTTGACGTTTAAGTATGCAAAATATAACCAAATTTCCTTTACATAAAGTATGTAAATGTATAACGAATATTGAAATAAACTGAAATGCATTAGTGTGCTAGCCCATGATATTATTTTTAGTACTGAGAGCTGATTGGTTTGAGGCTCACCCAAACGTACCCTGCATTCCTAGAATCATAATACGTTTGTAATAATGATAGCTATTACTATATTTTTATAGTTATTACAATATATATATGGTATATTATCGAGTTTACTTATGAATATATTGGCACTACCATATATATATACTAATAGGTATTTAGTTCTACCTACTATATAACTATATTCATATATCTGTATAGTTGTTTCTTTCTATTACTATTTATACAGGAGAAGGGTATACAGTTATCATTATAGTCCATAGAAATACCTTATAAATGACCAGTCATTTACCAATCAAACCCTTCCTTGCCACACTTAAATATGCACGTTATCATATACTACTTTCTTCTATATAAAGCCACTGCATCTTCTTTCCCTTGCGCATTTAAGCGGACTTGCATCCTTTCTATACCTAATGCTAATGTTCCTACTTATCTTATATCTATCTTATACTCCTCTGGATACATTTTTTTGTAGAGTTTATTTAAATAGTATTCTCTGTGTCGTATAGCCCATTTCTTTACAGGACATACAACATATAACATACACCATATAACATATAACATATAGCATATATCAAGTACCATATAACATATACCATTTACCATAGAACATATACCATATAACATATAGCATATACCATATAACATATACCATATATCATATAACATATAACATATACCATATATCATATATCATATATCATATATCATATACTATATAACATATAACATATACCATATACCATATACTATAATAACATACGGATATAACGGTATATCTTTCTCCATTTATGTATATCAAATAACGCAGGGGATATGCACGGAACATACTCTATGAGCGGTGTATAGGTGGCACTATATAGCAGGATAGTAGCCTTATACGATGGCTTTCTTGGATCAACCTGACGAGATATTAAAATATCTCAAGCAAAGTATATCACCCCTTACTCCTTGTATATTATACCTTTATTTATCTAGGTCTGTGTATAGTCTATAGGGTATATATTACCTTAAGAGAGTGATGGATATGGATATATTTACATCTTATTATGTTGTTATAGTATTATGTTATTGTGCTATTATTTTGTAATGTTATTGGATTACTATATATTATTATCTTATTATGTTATTATGCTATTACGTAATTATAATAGTATATTATTATATTATTACACTATTATGTTATTATGGTGTTATATGCTCCTGGTAAACAGTAGCTACATAATTGATACACACACCTATACATACTACATGTTTTTATATAGATAATTATACCTATATATAGCGATATGTCTACGTATACATTATACCACAACTATGACGTATGATTAAGGGAGGTGTAGGGGGAGAGGAAGAGGAAGAGGGAACTCAAACTAGATACTGATGGATATATATTCATACACACATATATTTTACAAGTAGTCGTAGATGCTAATTATTACCCATGCAAACTCACCAAGGAAATACTTCTTGATACCTACACCCTCCTCATATTACCCTAAAATTAATGCATTGCTATTCAATGTTTCCACTACGTATATGTATGATAGTATGTATGATAGTATGTATGATATTATGTCTGATCGTATGTTTGATAGTATGCTTGATTGTATGTATAATAGTATGCTTGATAGTATGCTTGATTGTATGTATGATAGTATGCTAGATAGTATGTATGATAGTATGCTTGATAGTATGTATGATAGTATGCTTGATAGTATGTATGATAGTATGCTTGATAGTGTGCTTGATAGTATGCTTGATTGTATGTATGTATGTATGCTTGATATTATGCTTGATAGTATGCTTGATTGTATGTATGATAGTATGCTTGATAGTATGTATGATAGCATGTTTGATAGTATGTATGATAGTATGTTTGATAGTATATTTGATTGTATATATGATAGTATGTAAGATAGTATGTATGATATTACATTTGATAGTAAGTATGATAGTAGACATGGTAGTATGTTTGTATATATGTATGGTTATATTTATATAACTATTCCTTGATTCCGGTTGCAGCACTAACTCCACCTCCTTACAATAACCTTTATGTAGTATTATGTAGTATTATGTAGTATTATGTAGTACTATATAAAAATAGTTATGGTTATGCTATATATAGTCATACAATCTAGGTTGTATTTGTATGAGTGCATGTATATGTGATTATACATACAGTGTAGGAATATATAGTTCTATGTACATGACATATTGGCTTGTATCACACCACTGAAATCACATATACGACTCCTTATATATAGATTGACATACACATAATGGAGAAAACACATATAGCCACTCTATATCTAACCCAATAAAAATAGATATGTAGCCTAGATGATGGTATACACCTATCAGAGATCAGCAAATATATCCTCCAATTACCCCTTGCTTTTAAACACAATTAATCTCTGTCTGTGGTAGTCAGAGACTATGGACGACCCCTAACCCCACCCTTGCACTAACCTTAACACGATTATATAATACAATTATTGGCTATGCTATATTATATTAATAATAAGCATTATACTTACTTATCGATGCATCGTACATATTATATATTTGTTCTTTATCTATTAAATACTAAATATTTAATATACTCTTAAAATTACTTAATATGTGACTAGAGTAGTCCTACCCTAGCTATAGACCCCTCCCCTCTCCCCTCTCCATCCACATTCACCTATTAGCTCTCTCCTCTGCTCCCACTTCCTACCCATTGCGCGTTAACTTCACACCCTTATTTCCATTTTTAATACCGTTACCAGCCTGGCTTACCTGTGACAACAGCGGTATATCCAGTGCGGTGATAGGGGAGCCTCTCTCTCCCCTCCTCCCTACACACTGTGACCATGAACCCTCCTCCCGACAGATCACGTAACCATTTCCCTATACCCCTATCGCTTGCCACCCGCCACCCTACCTCTCTTTGAACCTTTCTTGTGTCTGCCGTTTCTTTTCGCTCTTTTTTGTTTATCTTTTGTTTTTTTGGCCCATCCTTTTGGTTTCCCTTTCCTTCCTATCACTACCCTCTCCTACATGATGGTTGATTACTGAGAGGCAATATTGTAAATCAAGAGGGAAAGAGACATAACATAGTAAACAAACATAATGAAAGAGAGATAGTATAATAAATAAACACAGAGAGAGAGAGAGAGAGAGAGAGATAATATAGTAAATAAACAGACAAAGGGAGAGAAGCAACCCTTGACTTAACTCGTTATTTGATTGGCTGATTTTTGAAGGATATTTAATTGTTACTTAGAGATTAGCTACATGGAGCTATGTTATCATTCGTAATAAATCATGCTCGAGATAGATCATACATGTACTCTATTTCATGTTAGAGCCAATCAAACTAATCTAAATATATTAGGGTGACTGGGATTGGCTGTCCGATGATATAATTATTATTCTCGCCTTTCTATTGGGTCATTCTTGATATATTGACATGTATCTAGTGCATTTATTTGAGAGGTCTGATTGGCTTATCTCTAACATAAAATGCTATGTTATCTATGGGTACTCGCTGTATTGCTATGGGTTATTCCTTATTTAGAAGGACTATGGACCGAGGTCATGGAGGTAGGGCCCCCTCATTTGATTGGTGTAGTATCAAGGTGTTGATTATATATATAGACCAAAACAAGTAGCTAATCTATTTTTAGAATTCCCCCTGATTTAGCAATTTTAAAATATTTTAATATAGTTTAATGATATTGAGTGTTAGGGTTTAAAAAGATAAAATAAGTATAAAATTAGTTATTTCCTATTTCGAATGCCCAAATATTACAAAACAACATAAATCAGTCACGGTAATGGAAACCAAGTATGATGTTTTATTATTGTACATGTACATCCACATCGGGAAATATATCCCCTTATACGGCTAAAGTTTAATGAAAACATACCCGAATGGACAAACGGGCAGATGTATATGATTGGATGGTAAAGAACACACTGAGCGAAGATTAAGCTAAGGAGAGTATGACACAGAACCAATAGAATGTATGATAACAAGAGATAAGAGAGATCATTAAATGATGGGGGAGTGAGGGAAATGAGTATAGAAGGATAAAAAGGGAAATAGAGCGGTAGTTAATAGACAAAAAAATATGCATGTACGTGGAAATGGAGGGAGGAGGGTATGTCTGTTTGACTGGCTAGATCGGAGTATAATGATGTGGGTGGCGGAGAAAGGGGACTGTATAGATGGGGGGATGGATAAGTAGATGGATAGGTAAATAGATAGGCAGATAGATAGGTAGATAGATATGTAGATAGATAGTTAGATAGATAGGTAAGTAAGTAAGTAGATAGATAGGTAGATAAATAGGTAAATAAGTAGGTAGATAGATAGGTAGATGGGTAGGTAGATAGATAGGTAGATAGATAGATGAGTAGATAGCTAGGTAGGTAGATAGATGGATGGATAGGTAGGTAGGTGGATGGATGAGTGTATATTTAGCTATTTAAATGGGTATGCATATCGATCAAGAGGTAAAACAAATATGGTAATGAAGTAACAGTGATTGGGCCAAAAGAATACATTAAAAGAGATAAAGAGTATAAGCCAATAATAATCAAATACCCGATATCCTTAAAATGGTTAACTCTATCATAGAATAGAAATAGTTGGATATTTAATTTTAAAATGGACCAATCACATATATACAGGAAAAATGATATTAATCCAATTGGACTGCTTAGGTACCACAGGGCAGAATAGACGAAACCCCACACGACACCCTGGAGTGACCCTGTCGCCTGAGATTAATATCAGCCAACCACTATCTTTTAAAGAGGTAAAATGGATTGTTTTGATTGGTCTAATTTTCAGTTCATTTAGGCAATTACATACTCGTATAGTAATATTAATATTAATATACACACCCTACTGGTTAATAACGCTGTCGCATATCCTTCCAGCCAATCAACTCTTTTTATATATGATTAAAATATAATTAAAAATAAAATAAAATATCAACCACTCTCATAAACAGGTAGGATTCTGCTCATAGGTCCAACCATTAATCTATTTAATTAATTACATTCTTGTATATTAAATAATGTACACACCCGAATGGCTATATATATATATATATATGTTTGTACGGTAATCATTGGTTATTAGTTTTAACTTATGCATATTCATTGGGACACCTATTCCAGCTTCTCATCTTTCATTAATTAATTAATAACGCCCTCACATATTCATCTAGCCAATCAACTCTTTCTACATATAATTTAAATAGTAGCCATCTATTGGCCATAATAATTAACGACATATGCATACCCAATAGTAAGTTATATATATATATATATAACTGCCTATTCTAGCAGGACGAATTAGGGACAAGACTTAAAAGGGGAAAATGTTATATGATGTAAAGCTAAGAAAAAGTGGGGGATCTGAGTACAAGGGGGGGTTTATAGGGGTGCGTATGGGAGATATGATTGGTTGGTGTTACAGTGAATCTTGTGTTGATTGGTGATTACCAGATCAATCTGATTGTATTTATTGGATCATATGGTTTCTACATACAGCTAATTGGAGAAGTTATGCCGTATAACTATACTCAGTTTTATGCGTGAAGATGGTTGGCTTTTAATCAACTACCTATTTTAAACTTTTTAAAGGTTTTACCTTTGGTCAATTAGATCCCTTTGGGCGCATGATCTCCAAATGCATATACTCCACACCATATTATACTATGCTATACTATAATACTATACTGTACTATATTATATTATACTATATTATTTCTACTATAATACTATACTTTACTATGCTATACTATAGTATGCTCTACTCTACTATACTATATTATACTCCATACCACACCATTCTATAATATGTTATTCACATATTGTGCCAATTACCAATCAGTATTAGGCAGTGATATGCAGCCACTGTCTCTCGAGGTTGTTAGGAATTGTCTTTGAAATTTTATAAATTATTACAAATTCAATATTTTCCATGTAAATATATAATCTAGCCCGAGTCTTCGTCTTTTTTTAGAGTTATTTTATTGTCTTTCACCAGGATCATATACAATGTAATATAATATTTTTCAATTTTGAATGTTTTCTTGGTTGAAGTTTGATTCCTTTATTGAAAAACTGCACCTGATATTAGCTTTATTCAACAGATCTTTATAGTCATAAGATATAGTATACCATATATAGTCTAATTAACAACCTGCCATTCAATTCTGACTATAGCTATGTCTATGTACTGTGTATGTAGTTATATTTAACAGCAATCTTTATATTAACTACAGTCTATGTTGTTCCGTGCTAAGGTTTCCTTATGCTATAAATGATCTCTGCTATAATATGTCTTTTCTGCAACCACCAGACCTGTATACAAAAAGATTAGGCTATATTCTTTATCCCCCTAGTTAAAAATACTTAACGGACCCCACCTCTCAGAGGGAGAAGAATAAAAAACAAGATGCGAGGGTCATGGTTAAGGCCACTAAGACTATAGCATTCAAGGACCAGATTGCAAATTTACCGGAGGAAGTATGGACCCCCCCTCCCCACCTCCTCCCTCTACCTCTTTCTCTTTATTCCTATATATCTATCAAAGTACCACAAAGAATAACCATACCATCCATATACCAACAGTATATAGATTCATTATCTATTTCTCATGATCTCATGAACCTCCCTCCTATATTTACGCCCATGCACCCCCATGTCTTCCCAATGTTCATATTACACCTACTTTTCTTGACAATTTACCTCTAATCCCTGCATAAACCCCTACAGGTTGTTCCAAACGACATGTTTGTAGTAGCAGATATTAAGGCCTCGCAAAAGGTATCTCAACTGTCAACCATGTTACGTGCCAATAGAGAGGATAGTAACCCATACAAGGGTTATGCGAAATTTGTAATACCCCACC
>NAOQ01000056.1:120951-162710 GCA_002751075.1 Ichthyophonus hoferi | reverse complement strand
ATAATAATAATAATAATAATAATAATAATAATAATAATAATAATAATAATAATAATAATAATAATAATAATAATAATAATAATAATACAATAATAATTGTGTATATACAATTAGTTCTCAATTTTCCAATCAGGAAAAATAAGCCCAAGTATTACAGGCTGCTTAGTTCAATCGGCCCTCATTCCATATTTTTATGAACCCTGGCCATAATAGTCTTCCAATTGACCTTTACAAGTGCATATTCAGTGGCTATCCCTCCACCAAACTTAATATTGGGCTCCTTGTGGAATATTTCCACTTGGTATTTGCTAGACAATAATGTGAAAAACTTGTCAACTTCTGTAGGTGTAGGCTTAAAATGTCCGGCCAAGTGAATTTCTATCTGAATTTGATTAATAGCCTCTGGCCATTCCCCATTCTCCAAGAGTGGAAGAAGTGCATTCATTTCATTGCCTTCAATATCAATTTTAAATATATCCACTCGCGTATGATTCAGCTCGTTTAGAATTGTTTTAACGGATTTAGAAACGACCCCATCTGCACCTACACCATCAGGACCAACAAAATACTTGTGATAATTAACAAAAGCGGGCTTATCAGGCGCGGGTCCAAAATCAAAAGTGTGAATGGTCACATCTCCCTGGAAATAATCATACATTGCAGTTTCAAAAGAAAATTCATTTTGTGAACCTAAAGAATACACTACTGCAGGGCGAGGAATCAAATAAGGGTTACAAACCCATTTACCGCCATCACCCCAATGACCTAGTCGTCTCTCATAAGGACAACTAAACAATGGCTCCCAATTATCCTGGAAAAATACAGGACCGTGCTTCCGATCACCACCCCATACACCAGGCCCAGGTTCCAAATGCGCTTGCAGTTTGAACTGCTCCAACATGTTTTTTCGACGTATGGTCCATCCCTCGGTAGTGTCAATGTGAATGCCATCTCTTATAAGCGCTTTGGGGCCACGTGTTGCAGTATTGTTTTCAGGACACAAGATGATTGCATTATCCGCATCTAAAATCAAGCCTTTATTTCTGTGCAAATTGAAAATGGAATTAGTCTATTCTTAGACATGCGAGTATATAATAATAAAAGTGGCTAACTGTAATCAATACATTAGAAGATTAATGCAAATGTAGAAATACCTTTCAACAATAAAAAAATCACATGAGAAATGCTGTATAAAAGATGAATGAAACAGGGGGTTAACTGACATAAAATTAACTAGCACGCTACTGGATCAGTGCAAATGTATGAAAATTCAATAATCAGACATATCTAAGCCGTGTATAAATATATTGACGTATAACACTATATTTTTGCTGTATGATTTAATACTTACTGTATAAATAAATGGTGATGACAAAAGACAGCAATTAATATGGGCAGTTGAAGCTCATTACTTAAGTATAATTCGTTGGTACAACCAAAACAAAAGCTTAAAGGCTTCGCTGAAACATGAGTAAAAAGGTTTATAGTGGATAGTATTAAATAGTATTAAATAGTAATCAATACACATGTGATAGCTACATGAAAAATAATACATATGTGCTTATATGGTATCATAAAAAGCTTGTAAACATGTATTTGAACATTGCCAAAAGCGTAAGGACATGGGTAGTCAAAAAAAACGTGAAGGCACTAAAACAAGAGTTAATAGTACAATACAATAAACGAGCTAATAGTAAAAGAAAAGTCCTGACACATACCTTGCTATATATATGGCCGACTTAAGATCAGGAGAAAATACCGATATTAACCAGGCTGAAGAAAATGCAAATATTATACATAATATGACCAACTGTACAATTCTTTTCCGGAACAGGGCCTGCGTAGAATTTACAAGAGTATTTTTCAATCCTCCCGAACCTATATGACTCCCAACATCCATTTCCAAATTTAATTTCATAGAAACTGCGAAAAGGGTAGTTAGTTATTATTCTCGTTTCTTTTCTTTACAAATGAAATCAAATAATACAATCATGTAAAAAATTAAATTAGTCTTTCCATTACACTCGCGATAAGTATGCCAATGTAGACCTACGTAAAGCTTATACAGTCTTATTAGGCAAGGTTACTAGCTTTAATTGGTTGATGGATCGAACTAACGATTTACCATACATTGAATAGTAACCAAATATGGTTACTTATAAAACAGTGATCAATTAAAAGCTATGGATTATTTCGCAGTCTCACGGTTTTCTAAGTTCCAATTGGTGTTTACGTTATATGATTCCTTAAATTGTAATAAACGGAGATTATATATCGGGCATAAAAGCTTCGGGTTACTTTAGTATATAGTAATTTGAATTTTGTGTAGAAGTATCTTTGGTTGGGTTAGCAGTAGCTAAACACAATTCTTTGTGCTGATCCGCTTTCAATATTTTCAATAGAAGGCAATGTAACGGTAGGTGTATATGCTGATTTTTTATCACTATGTGCATAATTATATACTTATATAATGTACTATCAGAATTTCTGATCGGAAATCGCAATCAACGATTTCTGATTGAACAATCTGATCGAATACTTCTCAAAGTTCCTACGATTCCAATAACACAATATTTTATTAATATTAGGCTATCTCTAATCGTTTTTTGCGGTTGGATTCAGCTATTATTGAAGGAAGGATTCCTACTTTAGTTTGCTTAGGTGCAACAGTGCCTATGAAACAATGTGTTCTATCAGTGAAGGGTGCTATATTTATATGCATGCAATGTGTGTTGTTAGTGTTGGAATCTTCTTCGTCAATCTCCGTTATGTAAATGTCGGAGTCAGATGATGATGTGGAGTCCGTTGTACTGCTTTCGCTGGACGGACTTGGCACTTTTAAAGTAATAGGTGGTAGAGGGACAAACCGCCGTGTTGTCTTGGATCCTGAAGTCGCATTTCCGTCTACTGATCGGTCAGAAGAAGGAACTGTTATTTTAGACTTCTTATCTACTCAAATAAACCGTTAATGGAATTTGTCTTTGAGGAAGACTTAGATTTGGACATGCTAATTAAATAGAAACGATAATAGAACGAGAGAGATTCTCTGACCACTAGCTCTTATTGTCAAGTGCTGGTATTAATCTAGACATTTTGTTGGAGTCAAAGTGCTCAATGCCTTATTTTTTGTTACAGCTTATTCATACAATCCCAGTGGGTCTCTGTGATCTTTCATGAATTGTATTAGCCGATGGGAATTTTTTATGATTGACCCCATTTAGGCTATTGCTTATATCACTTTAAGCAATGGTCGGGAGTGGTCGGGAGTGCATAAATGAGGGCAAAAAAAAAAAAAAAAAAAACACGGTTCTTAGTCGTCACCATTCACTGTTGAATTTATGTACTTCATGCTTTTTATACTATGTCTATAGTTGTCTAAAAGTTTTTAGTAGATAATTCAGATACTTTACTAGAAGGCCAACTAGTTGAGTCTGATTTTCATTCTTCTTATGATGATAATACCTTAACTATATAAACACAACCACATTTAGATCACAGTTATTATATACACAATAAATCGCCGAGCAAGGGGTTAAAAGATTTAAGAGCAGTTGGCAAGAGCTTTAGTTTGCCCTTTATCTGACGACAACCATTTGATATAACTCAGTACAACAGATGCTACTCCTATTTCCAATACATTACAATAAAGATATGATGTTTATAAAATACAGAGCAGGTATCTTTAAGAAAGTGAAATAAAATAAAATAAAATAAACCACACAATTGGATGCATTGTATATGGCGAGAGATATATAGAAAGAGAGAAACAGAAAAGAGAATAAGAAATAATATTTGAACAACCAGGAACAGTATACAGTACATAGTACTAGTTGGAATGCGGCACAATTTTGTTTTTTAAAGTGTCTATCTTGATCTTGGACAGGGATGGATTGTAGTCCAACGGCCAGTCCATTTATTATTTACTACAAATACACCCAGCAATACCGGAATTTATACATAGTTCCTGATATGCTATAGGGGCCATGGCACTGTTATAGCCTCCCCAGCACATTCTAATTGATGTAACTCCTAATTTTTCTATTCGGCTATTAGAAAAGCTCTATCTCATCCAAATCATCCAAATCTCCAACGTCTAGGCTACCGATATCACTCCAACTGTCACTGTCCATGTTCTCGTTATCCTGCTGATATACATAAAATACAGGACAACAGGTTAGTATCGTACTATTTTATATCCACAAACTTGTGTGTAATATAAAAGAAGAGATGTTGTATTTATAGAATGTGTATATCTCCAAGAAATTTGGACCGTTGGTGGGGCTGCTATATAGAAAGGGGGCTCTATATGTAGACGATGAAAATTGTAAATATCGTTACAAAGAGTATTTAGCTCGAGATTGCGACAGATGTCATACTAAAATACAATTACATGAATATATATATATATATATGCGTACCATTACCATTACTATCATTACTATCATCGTAGATACACGATAATATTATAATATGAGGATATTATGGTCAATTGAAAATGCTTAGAGAAAATCATAGGCGTTCATTTATAAAAGATTTTAAAATACAGTAGCTATTTTAAAATTATCTTAAGCATGCTAATATCATCCTTACATACCCAGTCCTAAATATAGCTTCATATATGTATGTGTGCATAGGATATGATATATATTTAAATTTTAATACAACTTGCTTATGGTTTATATGGTTTATGAGAGTTTCGTATATGCGATATATTGGCACCCAGTCGCTGATCAATCTAAACCGTAAAACACAATAGGAAGATAGTATAATAGAATCACAGTTTGTATGATATAATATAATAGTATGTATGCTAATAGTGTACTAGTGCACCAGCGTCTTACCTGAGCATCATCCTCTTCATCTTCCATCTCACTACCAACATCTGGATCACTATCAGCATCGGTGGGCATACGTCTACCTACCTCATACAGTCGACAGAGTCCATCGGTACCAGGCATACCATCTGTCATAGGACACTACCACTCAAGTACATTAGAGAGAGTTGGGCTTATACAGGTGTAGGCACATTAATATGCGCCTTGGCATGCATTCTATTCTTATGTCCCATCTACCTTACCTTACCTATATAATAATATGATGGTATGCATGATAGTATGATGATATGCACAATAGTTCATTGCCAGGCTTCCCTAAACCTCTTAACAGACACAAACACAAACACACGTGTGCATAAATCATACATATACAGGAGCCACAAAATAACCAACTAAATATATGAGAGAAAAAAACAAGGAAAAGGAAAACAGACGAAGCAACAACAGGGGGGCAACATAGACTCACCTCACACACAGCAATGACGTCATCTGAGGGACCTACAGCTAGGTCCATGATCGATCGTTCTAGATCAACTGTTGCAATTGGACTATAATCAAGGGCACTGTGGGTGCGGAAAGAAGACCCAAACTGATCCCTCCGACTACTTTGTATCTCGTCGTCATAGTTTCGAACCACTGACAACCCAACATTATTGGTTAATAGTATAATAAACAAAAAATGAAAGTGAGTGATTGACAGCTAGACCGAGAAATGATTATGTGCCTCATGCTCATAGGATCGCATGATTCTTGATAGCCAATGGCATAGCATGTGATATAATCAAATCTAGACAGCAAGGTCATACATATGGACATCAAGTTTCAAATTGATCTTATTCGACTGACACCTTTTTGTTATGATTTTATTTTGTTGTATTATACTATATTATATTTCATTATAGAATACATATATATTTTTTAACAAGGGCTTTTTTAGACAAATATAATTATGACTTTTAAGCCAATCATGTGTAAATATGCATGCTAAAACGCAGTTTTTATTGGGTGTACATGAATCTAATAGGTTTTAAGGTTAGCAACCGGACACTCTGGGGCGTGATTCATATGCAAACTATTGGATAAGGGAGTCTATAATGATGACACATAGATAAGGGTTAACCAATAACAAAACAGCCTATGTTATTATTTCCATATATAGTTCAGAGAAGACAGAGGGGTTGTTGATTAGATGATATGGAAATTAACAAGGAAAGATTGGATAAAGTTAATAGTATTTTATAAGTATTATTAGGAATCTCGATACATGTAATGGTATTGTATAATGCAATAGTCTACTACTATATAGTACAATATAATACAATACCATTCCACATCATACGATACAATACGACACAATACAGTACAATACAATAAAATGCAATACAATACAGTACAATACAGTACAATACAATACAATACAATACAATAAAATACAATACAATACAATAACCAGCTAGGTCAACATACCACCATAAATTACATCCTGGTGATGGGTAAACGTCACTTGGGCTCTGTCTAGGGCAGGACACGTGCGCAGTAGCTTGAATGTCCGCATATCCCACTATAGTAATATAATATAAGATAATTATAGCTGTTACTATATCCAATAAAAAAGGTTGATAATATTATATCTTTAAAAGCAATTAATGGGTACATGCAGGTATAGTCTAGACTAAAGAAAATATGCACCAGTGACCAGTAGCTTGGCAGAGGTGTATGTATGATAGTATGTAGATCAGTGCCACCGTAAGCATGTATATAGGTATGCATGATAGTATACATGAATGTATGTAGGTAGGTATGATAGTATGCTTAGATACAGCTATTTACACAGATGGTTCTAAGGTCCATATACACACGTACATGCATATGATTTCTGCTGTCTGTCTCTCCCCCACACACACCATATAAAGCTATCTCTCTATCAAATGAACTACAAATCCTCCTTAAGTACCAATATCAACACCTCTAGTAGGATTCTCCCAAGCCCAAGACCAATAATAACAGGTCATTTAAAACATACACGACTCCCCCAACCCAATAGGATCAGGTATTTAAATAATAAGACAAACGGCATCTATCCCCCACTCGTTGTTTTTCTCTTCTTATATAACTCATATACATATATCATACAGTACATACACTATACATATAGCACTCACAATTTCCGAGTTGATGATAATTTCTAGACCGTTGGGGTGGAAGACCCCACTAGCATAGTTATTCAATTTGTCAAATTTATGAATTTTCGTTTTCATACGGGGGTCCCATAGTACACCATCGCTCAGTACCAGGTCATCCGTAGGGTTGAATACTGCACAGTTCCGCTGTCATATACACCCCTACAGGTTAGGTCTTATATTTACATGCTACAGTCTTGCCCTCATTGGCCCTACCCTTTTTATCGTGACTATATATGGATGCTATATAGGGTGATATAATACAGTATACCCTATTACACTATACTATAACATTAGACTAACGGTTTTTAATATAATACAATATAATACAGTATAGAACGGTACAGTATACTATAGCACAGAAATAGACCATCTACGTCTACCTATACCTATCTACACTACCCACACCCACCTCATTGCTAGAATAGCTCGGAGAGGGGTCCACCAGGGTAGTATGTAGGCGGAGGGTATCAGACCTATAGATATGTACCAGGTGCTTACTGGTCCCTATCACATACTGGTCTTCCACATTACTCCACATTACTATATGGTCCTCAAAGCGGGCCTTGGCTTTGTGCATGTTCTTTAGAGACCACAGCGCCGAACAGGACTCTCTATAGAGCGAAGGGTATTAATAGGGTTAATGAGGGTTAAGTAGGCTAATTAGACCTAATCAAAGTTAATGGGTATTAATGCGGACCAATGAGGGTCAATGAGGGTTAATTGGGGTTAAAGAGGGCCTTAAGAATCAATCAAAGCTAATCAGGAGAAGGATAGGAAGATTCCACAATATAATACAATAAGCCAATATAGGCAGGGAACGAGATAGTATATATATATATGCAGTATCATATAATAGAACGTAGCATAAGCATATACATACATAGAAAAGATAGAGTGAGAGAGAGGGAGAGGAAAGGAAAAAAGAAAGAAAGAGAACATACTCTGCCAGGGTAGGACTGGAGGTGAGCAGGTTAATGCCATCCCTAGCTGGGCGCACAGACCATATATACCCTTCATGCAGGGTCCACACCTCCATCTCCTCACTACTCTCTACGTTATACAGGATAAGCTCGCCTCGATGTGTACCTACTAGCAGATGGTCACTATGGGCGTGAGGAAAGTGAGAATGGGGGTTAGGCTAGTGCTGTTTTATATCATTTTATTTTATATCATTTCATTATATTTTTTTATTATTGCTGTTGTTAGCATGATTGCTAGTATGACTGTTATTATTATTATTATTATTATTATTATTATTATTATTATTGTTCCAAAAAATACTTACCCACACCATATCACCATTTATATTCCTCTATCCAAAAACACGACATTATTAAAAACAAAACCAGATATGTAAGTAGATGATTTTATCTACTAATAACAATATACAACTATAGAGTATGCCCTACCCATCATCCAGGAAGGACACACAGGTCATCGTAGTATCTTCTTTCCTGTAGCTTCTCTTAGGCCTAAACCGACCATGAAGTAGTTTTCTATAGAGTCCTCTACCTCCTTTCCCTCCATAATCTAGCCCTACCTGCTGGTCAAACACTCTGAATTGGATCATAGTCATGCATGGTCAGTTATCAGCAGGTAGGCTTCTCGTGCATGTATATATATATATATACTATCGGCCCTGCTATGTATACTCTCTATAGGCGTAAGTCTACGATACTATGAAATGAATAGATCTATTGGTTAATCTACAATCCATTACGTCGTAGTGTATCATCGTCTGATTTTAATTAATGTAATTAGCGATTAAGGTATGCTTACGTAGGATGCGTGTATATTGTACGTTATTTTATGTTATCGCAATACATATATATATTATAAATTATTATGACCCATACAGATTCCTATCCACCCATCATAACAACACATCCTCTTCTTGTATTCCCCCGGTGTCTAATCAAAGTACAAAGAAACACACTATATAAAGAAATGCAACCATAACAACCTTCGTGCCATATTAGGATGGGCTGACTCTGACAGGAATGGAGTAGGACATTGATGTGGTTGGAGTAGAGAGAGTGGGGGTAGAACTGCCACAGGTATATAACAGTGTGTATGCTGGTCTCGTAGGTATTGAGTGACAATTTGATTTAGAGTGACCGGCTCCTTAGAGTTGGCAATGGAGGATTTATTGTGTAGCTGAGTGCCAGGATGGGGTTTGTTATTCTTTTGTATACCTGGGGGTGGCTGTGTTATTTTGTGTAATACAGGAGTAGTTGTGGGGCGTACGCTGCAGTTGGCGGGCAGAGTAGGGAGAGAGAAGGTAGGATTAGCGTTGGATGTGGTAGGCTGAGTGGTTTGCAGAGAGAGGGAGATGGGGTTCACTATTAGTTTGGTAGAGATAGGCCCATTTAGACGGCTACAGGCACGATTTGATTGGGGCGTAAAAGCATTAGGCTGATCTTGGGGAGTATTTCCATTATTTTCATTGGTTGCAAGACTATTCGTTGGTCGTTGTGTAGCAACAGGTGGTAATTGGTGACGAGGTATGACAGGTGGGTAGGCAATAGAGAGGACTCTAGGGGCCACGGGGGGCGCGTGAGATGGTAGGGGTATATTGGTCAATGAGGCTTGAGAAGATCTAGGACAGGCGTGATCTCTGTCCATACAGGGTAGACCTGCTTCTTCAGTTAATAGTTGGGCTGTTTTACGAAGACCACAGCTGAGTAGGTGTTGCTGAATTAAAAGAAGAAGTTCTTGAGGAGGGTAATCGACCTACACAGAGAGATAGAGAGAGAGTGGGGGCAAGAGACAGAAGGAGAGAAGGAGAAAGAGAAGCAGGGAGAGGGAGAGGTGAGAGAAATAGAATGAGGGATGAGGTGGCAGTTAAATATTCTGAATATAATGATTGGCCTGTATGGTATACTCATTATTTAACTATCCATACGAAGCTCCTTATTAAAAATATATCTCTTTCCTTCTTTCTTTCCAAACGGGTTGTGAAAAGTTGTAGTTGGAGAAGTACAAGGTCCAATGGGAAGCAGGAGAGCAGCCATTAATATTTTATACTGTGATATTATCTAATCCTATGTTATATATATTACAATACATTAGATTATCTAACAATAAAGTATAATATAATATATAATATAGTATATTGCATTAAATTATTTTCTACTACATTGCATTACACTATCCTATCTTATCTTATACTATATTACACCACACTACATTATACCATTCTATCCTATACTCTACTCTGTGCCACTATAACAATCTTTTCCAATATAGCAAATATATGGTGAGCTATTTATCTACCGTACTATATTACATTATATTACATTACATTACAATAAACATCATATTATGTTATACTATACTATATTACATACAACACACTACACCATTTACGTTATACTATACTATACTATACTATACTATACTATACCTGAGTTTGTGCCACAATAGCATTCTTTTCCATCATAGTCAGTATATGGTCCCCTGTCTCTACAGTAATAGTACCGAGTGGTTTCCCGGTTAATCGTGCAATTAATTCGGTGGCAAAATGGCGAAACTGATCATGGGTGCCGCTGTTGTCTGATACTACTGGTTCTCGCATCAGCTCAGACAGTTGACTACTTACCTGTGATTGGAGTAAAGCCACGTGTATGTATGTATGCATGTATGTATGCATATATTACCAATGCAATTAGCTGACATTAATAGTTTATGGTTTATCTATTTGTACCTTCCTCTTATTAAGCACATAAGACGGCAATGAATTGATTTATACACACACACATATATATAACGCGGTTGTATGATTGGGGCATGGTGCTACCAATCTATAACTGTGCCCTGATTTGAGTGGATGAGAGAATGAACTAAAACAGAGATCAACCAAGAAAATATAAAAAAATAGATATACAAGTTATCATATATAGAGGTGCCTATCTACTTATTACTCTCAATATATGGTATTATGTCATTGTGATAGTATGTAGGATAGCATATATGCACACATACAACTCTAATTATTCACCTGTAGTTTTCCTAATATCTGTTTCACATTGTGATTCTGTGACAGTCCCAGTAATGCCTTGCAGGCCAGTGCTCTTATTGCATCAGCGTGTACCAACGGGGTTCGTTCATGTAGAAGGGAGAGAAGAACCTGTAATGGGATTGGTGGGTTAGAATAGGATAGCGAGAAACAAAGAACGAGTACGATTGGGTAGGAGACAAATAATCATATAGGTATATAGATGTATATTTAGATAAAAGTATATAAAGGTACAGCCACTGGTCTAAAGTATATAAATGTATAGTCATTGGTCAAAAGTATATATATAAAGGTATAGTTATTGATCTAAAGCCTACACCATACATCTAACCTAACCGCACAGACATTCACTTACTCTAATTCCGTTACTGTTCCTGACAATATTATGAACTTCCAAGGCCACATCGCCTGAACGTAGGTTGGCACCATATCTCCGTTGATGGCCCATATGGCCTGGGCCAGTGCGGTAGACACAGTTACATATCACCCCCAGGGCCGCCTTCCGTACATCAGGGGCTATATGCTGAGTCCCCTCGGCACAGTCCAGCAGTAACTGCATACCATTCATGTGATATTCCTCATCCTCCTGCTCTCCCCTTGGCTCTCCTTGTCCTTCTCCTTGTCCTTCTCCTTGTCCTTGTCCTTGTCCTTCTCCTTCCACCTCTTGCCTGCTCTCTGTCGGTAGCGATGGCGACGTTTGTAAGGTCTGTGATGTTTGCTCAGCATCTATAGATTGAGGGGTGGGGGTATATCGATTTGTATCTGGCCCCTGGCCATCTCTCTGCATGGCTGTATCCTCCTCTCCCTCTCCCTCAGCCCCCTGCCCTCTAGTTACCGTTTCTCCCTCTCCCACTGGGGCCAGGTGGGAATCATGTGTGCCCGAGGTAGGGTCGGTAAGGGATGCGGGAGAGGTGGCAATAATCATATGGCTGGTGGGGAAGACGCTAATGACCTGCAGGGAGGCCAAGGAGACCTCGGCTACTTCAGGCATCCGCCATTCAACTGAAACCAAAACTAACTGGTGGCAGCGGCCTACTAGGCCCTGCAGATAGAAGGAGACCACCAAATATCATTAGGACAGGATAGTGCAGGAAAGGGCGAGATAGTGTGAGATAGTGCGGGACATGCGGGACATAGTTCCAAAGGAAAGAGATGAGATTATAACAGGGCTAACTATGTTTAAATAACTATAACCAAGCATATTAGTATTAAAAGTATTTAAAGCACAATATCGATTGGGCGATTCTATTTAATATCCATATTGAACACAATGTTTCATATACCATATTATTGAGTACACCATGAAGATTATGTGACCAAAGGCAATGTTTGAGCCAATGAATTAGGCTTGATAACGCAATTAAGCAAGATATTATATTAATAACATTATTAACGACCATTATTTCAAAAATAAATAAAACCATTTAAATGTATTGTTTACCAATCAAATCAGGACAACATGCCCCATTAGGGAACTAACTGGACATATGATTAGATGGGATGGCACCACATTACCTGGGATAGGAATGCTTGGAGCGGGGCCCAGGATCGAATGGTTCGATGAGTAATAGCGTATCCTAGCAACAGATCCATATTGGCCTATACATAGAAAGAGAAAAAAAGTAATTAGTATATAAAAATAGTGTGTGATTGGATGGGGTCAACTCTCAACATACCTCTCAACCCAATCAAAAGCATTATATACATGCAAATGAACATATATCTTGCGCACTCGTCTAGCCGCCTATAGGCACACCATACAAGCCACAACACCATGCTATTCTACCTATTCACACCACTAATTAACACTAATTAACATTAACATAGATATAGAACCCACCATTAAAAACATAATGCTATAATGGATGTACAGAGAGAATAGAGAGAATAGTTATGATATAATATAACCTAGTTTGATTAAAGATGGGATTATATTTTACGTTAAGTCTTATGCTGTCTCGTCTGAAGATGCCTTGGTCAATATAAAATCACATGTAATTGTTCTAAACGAGAAAGCCCTAACTTGGTTGGATGTAAGTAAATAATGTATTTATGATGGACCACTCATTCTATCTATTGAAATGTATTTTAAAAAACAACTTGCATCATTATCATTAGAGTGTAAATAAACTGCAACAATAGAATATCATAATGCAAACCCTGACTCATTCCCTAGCCTGAAGAAATTATTAGACATATCAAACTATATGATACTATAAACCTACTATATATTACTAGATGTTACTGTCTCAGACTATACCCTATAATATCATACTATATTCTACTATATCCTATTATATGATTTCATATCTTATTATATTCTAGTATATCCTACCATATCTTATCATATCCTACTCTCCCACTATGCCCTACCACCCCTCCCCACTCCTTCCCTGCTCCTCTCCTATCTATTACCTACCTGTACCGAGGGTGCATCTAGGGTAGCAGCCTTATATGCGGGCATATAGGCGGGTAGAGGTTCACTGGTGTCAGTTCGTGACCTGGTCCGCCTTATCTGGTAGGCCAGGCGATCCATATGAAGCCAAAGGTATTGACGGATTGCACTCATAATATACAGCACAATCTAGACAGGAAAGGAAAGAGGGGAAGGGGTTAGGGGCAGGGTACAGTGTATACAGTACAGAGGAGAGGGTAGACAGTAGAGAGTAAAGGATAGAAGGTATAAGGTACAGGGCAGAAGGTATAGGATATAGGGTTGTAGTAAGGAGTAGGACAGCCATTAGAAAGATATTTGGTTAAAGCACTATCATTGGTAGATATTAACTAATAGATCCCCTGCTATATACCCACAGTATCCAATCATATGGCTACCCTGGCAGATCTTACGTCATTCATCCTGTCTATTAATACCTAATCTCCCTCTCCCTTTACCACCACCAATCAAAGACGTCCTTCACACCTTTCTCCTCTCTATCAACAGAAATAGAGAAATCATCACATTAACCAATAGTATATGTTTTGCTATATGGGCACTGACAATATCCTTACATGGTCTATTTATTTTTAAGATCACACATAGACTCTACATATACATACACCTATACATATCTATACATATACCTATATCTATATCTATATCTATACCTATGCATATACCTATACACATCTATACACATAATATCTATCCTTTTACATATACATATATATACACACAATACATACTTGTCTCTCCAAGGTAGGGGTGTCAGGGCCGGGATGTATTCTAGTTAAAGCATTAATTAGCCAATGAAGTCCACCCGAACCATCAAATAGATCTACCATTGCAGGAAAGGCAAACATGGAACCGAGCATCATTGCAGTATGGCGCTGAGCACTGGGTGTGCCCTCCTCTAGTAGCCATTGGACATAGGTCATGAGTTCACGTTGGGTCTCGTCGGGTAGTAGGCAAACCTATAGAGAGGGAGAGGGAAGGACAGTCAGGGAGAGCGAGGAAGAAAGAGAGGGGGGTGGGGGGTAAAGAAAGAGAATAATATGGGGCGAGGCAACAGGCTGTCGGATAATAAAATTACACGTGTATATGATTGAGTATATGTAAATCTTTTCATATTTTCAAATAAGATATATAACTATATATATAGGTATGCCTTGTCTATAAATGCGTTATGATTGGTCCATACCAATAAATAATTCCAGCCAATGAGAAGACCGTAAAAATACAAGTGGGCACAATGATACATTCAGGATCATATAACAATTACTACTATTACTTTACTATTACTATCATTACTATTACTATTACTATTGCTACTTTTACTACTTTACTACTACTATCACTATTATTACTACTGCTGTAATTAATATTATTACTACCATTACTAATACTACAATTACTGATATTAATATTAATGTACTACTACTCTTATTATTTTATTACTATCACTATTAGTGCTGTTAATATTAATACTAATACTAATACTATTATTCCTATTCATATCACCATTACTACTATTACTATCACAGTCATATCATACTAATTAATACCACAATAGATTGATTAAATTAATAAACATGAACTAATGAAAGAGTCTAACTATACCTTTTCCATTACTGTAACGGATCCAGATAGGTTATAAAGACACATGGCTACGTCATTAGCCAGATAAGATAGGCGAGGGATATGCAATAGTAGTTGAGTGCCATGTGCATCTATCAAATCTAAGGCAAACTTCTTATGTGGTATTAGCATAGTAACCAGATGAAGGGCCTCCTTCAGGAAGTGGCGGTTATTGTGTCTTTCATCCTGCAACAGTCAAGGGGAGGGTAGGGTAGAGTAGGGAGAGGGAGAGGGAGAGAAAGTTAGATGTCATTTATCTTTCTGATTAAATGATGTGTTAGCAATTAATTAATAATTATCACATAATGAATATTGGCCAATACTAAAGTTCTAGGTATTTTTTGATTGGTTGATACCAAATACATTACTTTTAAGCGAATCATAGTCAAAATTGATTCCCAAGTGAAGTTTACTTGATTACCCTATGTATATATCTCACCTAGATATTACAATATAGGTATGCATCTTTCATATTATAAAATAAAGAAAAGACACAAAATGTGATACAGTGAGAGTTTAGTGGATGGATAAAGGGAAAAACATAAAGTATAAAACAACGTAATATATACTATAAAAGAATATAACGCAATAAAACCTCATGTAACATACCATGTTTTACTATACCATACTATACTATAAGATAATACAACATCTTACAACAAACTACCTTATACTATCCTATACAACAACATAATACAATAAAATCGCATAGGATAAACCAAACTATATACTATACTATGGCATGCTATATTATACAATGTTGCACTATACTATACTATATTATACTATACTATATTATATTATATATACTATAAAATGTAATACTATACTATAGTAAATGCCATACTATACTATATTATACAAAACTATAATATACCATACTATAATACCATATCCAATATAGACAATACCTTACGCACCAGATAGTAGATGACCATATCCAAACCACCATACTCTAGCACCGGGGTTAACACTTCATGGTAATCTGACAGCATTGTTAGGCACTCTAGAATAGCCTGAGTCTCAATCTCCATCATTCGCACTGCCTATATATATATATATATGATGGTATCATCATATGTATGTATGTATGTATGTATGTATGTATATAGATATGTATGATAATATAGTCATGTGTGTGATATATATATTCGGGGAGAGAGACAGAGAATGGAGTCAGAAGTATTAGTGATAATTGTTTGCTGTTTCAGTTTATCTTCAAAATTTTCACCTTTTGATTGGCTGTGCTCTCCTGCCTAACACTAGATTGCACTATGTATCTACTCATTACCATCTCAATACCACTCTCTCTCTTATAGTCTCGTTGTCTTTACATCTCAGGGTAATTTACTATTATTATTATTATTAGCATTATACATGTATATATATATGGGCAAACCACACCTTGGACTCAATCACAAAAATAAATGTTGATGATTTAGCCATAGTAGGCAAAGGGAAGAATGAAAAATGGTTTATCTCAATATAAACATATCTATATAGTCACATACCTACCTACCTATATACATTCACGCATATATCCATATCTACATACACACACACATACATCCATATCTACATACATACATACATACACACATGCGTATCTACACACATATACATACCTTGTCATCCTTATATTCTACCACTGCACCTCTCCAGCCAGGCCTTAAGGAAGGAATAACCATATCTCCTACGTCATTGATGAAAGGGGGAGGCATCATACCATTGGTGGGGGAGGGTAAATCCAGATCTACTTGTAAGTGACAATGAGCCAAAAAACATCGCATCTCCTCATACTCCTCTTCTCGTTGGTCAGGGGTCATGTGGGTGCTTGTGACTTCTACCCCATGAAGAAAGCGCATATAACGCCTTAATCTACGAAGCAATAGTTCACCTACTTTGGCTAGCACGGCTTGATCTGCCACACGCCTCTCTGTACAAGCTAAACTTAAGAATACTATATGGGGTAGGAGAGGGAAAGAAATGGGGAGAGGGAGGGAAGGGAGTTAGTCTGCTGGGTAGGGATTGGCTATATACACTCAACAGTTTATTTATATCGCTATATATGGGGTATAGAATCTTACAATTAATGGCTGACTAAAATGAAAGAAAAACGTCACTTCTCAGGACAGAGAGGGGTCTAGGGGTTTCTATAAGGTAGATAGGGGGGTAACATATAATTTGAAAATTAAAAAATATAGATATAGGTATAATATAGATATGGGTATTCCTGAACCCTGAGTGTGAGCTAATAAAAATCAATATTTTATTTTATATAAACTATATAATAGGGCAAACAACGGGTTTAGCGGACACAAGAATACTGACCCGTATCCAATAGGTAGCCATGAAAATGATACACTATAGCACTATAGTTACAATATATGTCTAGTCACTGATCCAATTCCATATATGGCCAATTAATTAATTAATTAAAAATCAATTAATATTCCCAATTCATAAACCTCAGTGAAGTCATGGTGGTAACATTATCAGTGCCTAATATATATATACATACATATTGCACTCTCACATTTCTTCCTCCTTCTATTTGTACTTTCTTTTTAGAATAATCGCATCAATAGATGAGACGAAAGAATATCCAATACTATTATTAATTAAAAAGAATATTACATATACAATACAGGAAAAATGATAGATGAGTAAATAAACAATAACGACAGATAGATAGGTAGGTAGGTAGGTAGGCAGGTAGATAGATAGAGAGATAAATTGAAAAAAATATTCCAGAGGTGGCTCAGCAAATACATGCACTCAGACACTAATCAGGACAGAGTAATAAAATTAAACACGTCATACCAGTGGATGACAAGCGCATGCTTAGATCTTGACTCTTCTGAATCCACTTTATGACCTTAGCTATGTTGGTAGGCTATAGATAGAGGGAGAGGGAGAGGGAGAGAAAGAGAGAAGGAGAGAAAGATAATTAGAAAGATAAATAAAAAATACGTTATTTACATGGAGTCATGTGTACAAACAAGAATACATAGATAGATATAGATATATCTCTTCATATTTATTTATACAAGTAGGTGTTCAATTATGGACGCATATAGGGATACATAAGAATAAGGTAATGTATCAATATCACCTCTCTCCTACCTCCTTACCCTTAAAACTATCTAACCTGTGCAGAGACCAAACCACTCCAATCATTCATAAACCATCATTATGTTCAGAGACCTGATGGCTATGTATTATACACTAAACTGTAATATAATATACCACAATATAGTTGTGTACAATACAATATAACATAATATTCTCTAACATAATAGCATCCCAAATACATACACAACCATTTCCCCGCCATCATCCAAAATAACTATATATAGTATACACAGACATACCTCCTCAATCAGGTCTGGATTGATGACGCGCCCTACACAGGCCAACACTCTCATAGCGGCTCTATTAATATGTGGATTGTCATGTGCGAAATAACTTAGACACAGCTATATGGAGGAGAGAACGGAGACAATGAGTCGCATGATTACTAACCAGTAATACTAAACCATAGAAATCAGAGAAATACACAGCCAATAGGCTGTCCAGGATAAATATCTTAAAGTAGATAATGAGTATTATACCTTATATAGGAAAGAAATATATAGTCCTGGATTAAATGCTTTAATGATGCGTCTACCAGTACAAGGAGCGGTATATAATATATAATCTTAATAATTATAACCTACCGTGTCGTAAAATTGACGTGGGTGGTCTGAAATCGCTATTATTGCTTTGCCTATGGCATAATCTGGTGATAGAAGATGTACATAGATATATAGTTAGCCAGTGGTAACATGGCAATAAAATTTAATATATTTGTATATATTTTGTGGGTGTATGGGTGGGTGTGAGAGAGAAAAAGAAAGGGGCATAGATGTAACTGATAATGAGAAAGGTAGTTAAAGAGCAAGGAGAAGGAATGCAAACAACAACACACACAGAGAACATGGGTAGATAGAATGAATGCATATAGAGAGTAGGTGGAGTGTGTGGTAGATAGGTAGGTAGGTAGAGAAAAATAGATAGAGATAGAAAGATATAGGCAAGTAGATAGACATAGATAGAGAGAGAGAGGTAGAGATAGATATAGGTAAGCAGATAGAAATATATATAGAGATTGATAGATAGAGATAGAGATAGTTAGGTAAGGAGGTAGAGAGAGATAGATATGTCGATGGTAAAAGAGGGCAAGAAGTGAGAGTGATTAGAGGAGGAAAAGACGAATAACGCATTGGTTCATTGCACCGTACAGCGATTAGATTCAATAATGCATATTATAACATATTATTACATACTATGACTTACCATTACATACTATCACACACTATCATATAGCATAATATATAATATACTATTATATACTATAGCCTACTATCGCAGATTATCACATATTATTACATACTATCTTACATTTACATTCCTTTACCTTTCCTAGTGTCTTCATCAGGATCCTCTACAAATTCTACAAATAAAGTCTCTTCCCTCTCCAGAATACCAGCCAGTCTGCAACCATGGAAACCACCACTCACTCATTTAGATAATGCAATAGATATCCCTAGCAACCACCAGAATGCCTAAAAGATATTTCCCTTTTGTGCAATATATATAGTGTCTATATAAGGAATATATAATTATTACCAATGCTATTACGTGGTTATATTAATAATACAGCCAATGCGCATATTAAGTACTTATATATATTAAAGCAAGATATCATACCAGGTTTAATATCAAGTTTTCATACCCCTCTAATATTTTATAGCTACTCCTCTCTATCCACTACATTACTATTATATATGTATTATATTATGTTATAGTATATTGGATTGTATTGTCTGCTACAACATGTGCACATGGGTCACAGCTTCCATCCATAGTCCTAATAAGGAATTATTTGCTTATTATATTATGCCATGTGGTGATAGTTTTAATTTTTATATTTGCTATTTAACTGGTAATCAATAAAGCAATTGATATATATATATATATATAATAGCGAGAGGAACCAATCAATTCTTCTCATTCACTAATAAACGATGATAATTCGCTGAACCAGATGGTCATGGTATTTCTCATGAGTGTATGTGTGGATATATATATGAATGATTCCCATACTACTATCACTCTAGGAGCATTCCTATTGGTCAAGTGTGGGCCTATGGGCTAGTACCCTTACATAGATATATACATCGACGGAATTACAATAGCACAAGTCAATAGAGATCATTTAAAATGTCATTTGTTATATATGACATTATGTTATACCACACATCATACATTACATATATACTCCCGCCCCATTATTCCCGTCTGTTTCTTAGTATTATTACTTAATTATTTGTAGATTAGTGTATGGGAACTGTGGTAACTAGGGGATATAATTAATTTACTTATACTTTTAAGCACTAATTTCCTTTAGTTAAAATTATCCTAGAGTCATCCGAAGAGAAACGTCAAATATATACCCAATACAAATAAGGATAACACACATAAACATTGCTTCATCAGCAATGCCTGCCCAAGGATTGTAATGACGTTAATAACTATAGGGAACTAAATACAATAGATGCTTTATTTTGGTCTAAAGATATGTTTTCTGGGCTATTATATTATAAACTATAATAAACCTATCCTAACCCAGCCTAAACTTTTTATTAACAGTCGTTATGGACTGACCTGTGACTAATAGGAAAGTTCTAACCCCTCAATGGATTGGCTACTAAAACCATGAAGGAAACGTGAGAGGAGAGGGAGGGAGGAGGAGGAAGGGGAGGCTACCTATCTAATTCGATCGCAATATCTATTGGTGTAGGGGCATCTAGGGCAGCATCGGCAAGAGCATTGACCTCAGTCACAACAGAATTAGCTAAGTCATATGGATAGATAGATTAGAGAGAGCATAAAAATGTACGAATATGTGTGGAAAAGGTAGACGAATGAAAGAATACATAGGGGTAGGTAAATTACATAGACAACCTGTATATGAGGACCAGACGGAAATAATGCACCATACTATTAACAATTACGCATTAATACTACTAGTTAATATAGGGAGTGGTATGATTGCATTGTAGGTATGTGTATGTGTAAGTTAGAATATAACATTGGTACGTACATGCATAGATAAGGTAGAAACCGTAACAGGTACAAAAAAGTCATACAGAAAGTATACATGCATACATACACACTAGTTAGGTATTAGTATAGAGTTTATGACAACGGATAGCAAGGGCTACATAATTGCAACAGAAAAGACTTTTCTAGTATATTGACTACATCCTAGGCCCATACACTATATACAATGCATGCACTATAGATGCACAGATGTATGTGTACAAGCCTGCCACTGCACGTATATACACATAGATTTTAAATTTCACGCAGAAAACACTAAGGTATAGATATCGTCGCTGGTGGTAGTGGAAATGATACTGGTTTCATATTAAGTGGAGGGGATAGTATGAGGAAGGTGTGGTATACATATGACAAAGATAACACAATATGATCATTAGCATGAAAAGAATACAGAGAATAGAGAAGGATTAAAAGTGAAGAAGAAAACAAGAACTTGAGAGTGAAAATAATAGAACACGGTTGGGAAAGGAGGAATACACAGTAAGACAAGATCATAAGACACTCACAATATTCTTCCTCTTGTGTCATTTCCATGGGCTCTTCCTCCTCATTCTCCTCGTGGGCCATTAACAACTCGAGGTCGTCAAAGTCTATATCTTCTATATCTTCCATGTCTTCCATCTCCACAGATCTCCATACAATGGGAGTGGGAATGGGAAAGCTCAATGCTCGGTATGTATGTTTAATCCAGTACTATTACATCTTGAACTAAGTCAAGTGTGTGGTTTATCTGAGCTTCTACCGTAGTGCAGTGAAGCTCACAGGAAAAGGAGTGACAAACAAGAGCTGAAAGGTAATTGTAACTGTTGAACAAATAAGTGACTGAGCCGACTGTTGTTTATTGTTTATATGTTTATAATATATTCATAAAGGCAAAAAATGACTTTAAAAATAAATAATGAAACTAGGATAAACGTCTACCTTTTCAACGAATATTACACCAATATATAATAACAAATAATATTCCTATATTAACAATAACAGCTGATAACATATATACATATATAATGGATAAGCATATGATACGATGATACGACGATACCGGGGTTATTTAGAAATGAAGTTATTTATACTTTTAATCGAATCTACTTACGTAAGGCTTCGCTCCTCATTTAATTTTCTCAAATTTCTATAATTATTAGGATATTATAACAATTTATAGGAAGAAATAATCTAATAGAGGGCTGTTTTGGTGTGTAAATAGTATACTTATTATTAATATTAATAAATATTAAATAATATATAAACTTAAAAAGTAGGTGTTTCTATATATTTAGTTGAGAAGAACGCCTGCCTATCTGCGCTTTTTCAATGAGAAAGAAAGACAGCTAATTTCACACAAATGAAATAGACCCCCCTCCTATAGATAGTATATTGGATTGCCGCCCTTAAGTGGCTCACACCTTAAAAGTACACGTGCCAGTTCACCCTTATGACGTCAGGCCAGATCAGGTGTGTCAACAGCAGATTACAGTTTTCTTTAAAAGCCGAATCAAAGAATAAACGAAAAACAGCTGATTGTATACATTGCTCATTGTATTAGCTCCCGAGTGTGGCTGTAGCTTAGAGAGTACTTTCAAGGTGAAAGGTATATAATTAAATTTAATAATGACCATGTCACCAGCTGAGTCTTTAGTCTATTTCTCTATGCGAAATCCCTTTCAAGTGGTCTCGCTATCTCCCTATTAGATTCAGAATATGGGGCGGACCCATATTCTTTCTTCTATAAGAATAAAAATGGTTGATCAAGAAATAGTTTTATAAAAAAATATGATTGTTATCTATACAAACAGAAAAAATATATATATATGTAGCAGAATAAAATAGAACTTTTAGTTAAGTTTTCAAGATAAACAAAGCTAGCATCCAGCACTTTTTATGCTGGATTGTCTTCATAAAGTTGCAAGCTGGGATTGGTTAACCAATTCCGATTAGAATAAAATCGATTACTATTCGTTGGACCAATAATAATATGTATTAAAACAAGTGATCACTTGCTCTAAGGATTAGACGCTCGTTTATAATTTGATTGTAACGTTTGGATAATATTGTTGTATAAAATGTTTGAATATAAAATTAGTATTTTAATATATTTAACAGATGAGCAAGACTTCTTATTTTAACATTATTCCTATATTTACTCCAAAAAATACGTATCAATGTTGATTTGACTTCGGTCAATGATCGCTGGCAGACTTGCAAATTATAATTTTCCGAGCTAATCATTTTTTAGCTTGGTAATACAATAATCTTATCCTATTAGCTACCTTATGTAATAATATAAAGACATGACCAAGAACATAGCCGCTATCCATAGTACGCCATATTATTTGGATATCTTGAAAACTGTCATACTCTTAAAATACAAATAACTAGATATATGATACTAAAGACAGCAGCGGTTATTTTTAACCAATGGTAAGTCGCTATGGATCTATTGGCTTGTCTAAGTGAACATCTAATTAATCCAGCAATTAATTCAATTTTTAAGGAATTAAGGGTCCCTATTTCATTCACATATTTTGTAAAAACCATTCCCTCATCAGTAAGGATTTTCATTAACACTCCTCTGATTAATTGCTGATTAATTACCATTGCCACCACTCATAGTGACTGTTTCTAGTATTAATTGATTGCAAGAGTTGCAGACTGGAATCAACCTCTCATGATTTGAATGATAATGCGAGATTGATTTATAGGTTATAGAACGCCATATTATTAAGATACCTTGAAAACATGTTGCAACAGTTAGAACATGGTTAATAATAAAAGTATGTCTTAACCTATCTGTACTCCGTGTATCCAAGGGTACATGTTAAATCACCCTTTAATTCGGCATTCCTTCAATTCTGAATGGATATAGGTCGCTTAGTCTGATCCTGTCTAATTCTTTCCAACACAAGTTCTTTAAAAGAAGCTCAAATTAATGCAAGAACCAAGCAGATTGGACAATGAAAAATATATATATAATATGACCACTGATGTTATATTGGATTCATAAGTAAAGGGTTGCAAACAATTAAATTATATCTTTCCGAAAATTATAACAATTTGTTTTTGACAAGATGATTGATATTTTTACCTGAAATAGGGATTAGGTCCTATAAAAATGGGCTCATTATTTTGCATTGCTAGTTAGAATTTATGTCAATTTCATTGTCCTGTTCTCCCAAGACAAAGATGATGAAACTTAAACACCATTTTTATCTGCAGATGTAAGAAGAAAATTTGAAAACAATATTTTTTCAGTGTATGTAATACAATTTATTTTTGTAGTAAAGATTAGAAATGCATGTTTGGAAGAAATGTACAATATGACTGAAAGTAACCATTTTAAGGATCTAAAAATCAGGTCTGATGGTGCACCATGGAAACCTAATACTCCAGGATCAAGCTTAAAGAATAAAAACGAAAGCCAAATACTATCCCTGTGCATACATATTCATTTTCTTCAGAGGGCCTTAATATTTATAATATATGCTAATTAATACTGAAAATCATACACTATTGGATCAGCCGTACATTTATTATTCTTGCAATTAATTTAATTTACTCTTACGACAATTCTGTTAGAATTATTTTTATTGATTCCATTGTCCATTGTAAGGCTGATAACGTTTTGATGGTTTCTACTCTCAAAACAGAAAGCCAAACCGGTAAATTAATAAGTTAAATTAAAATATTCAAGGTATACACATGTTAAAAAAAAACTAAAAAAATTTGCATATTATTTTCATGGATTTCTTCGTAGAGCTTGGGTTTAAATTTTTACCACTAATTATTTATCTGGTTCTTTTATAGAAAATGCACTTGCCCATCTTTCTAGCTGTGTAAGAGTTCTAATATTACTTGAAAAGTCATAGTTATACTTTGCGTATTTAATTGTTGACTGTAACCCACAATATGCAATTTAAAATAGAACTTTATACAAAGTAAGATAAAGAATGACTACGTGTTTTCTTACAAAACATACAATACCAGTTATGATATGCCTTAGCAAAAAGACAACAAAACCAAATGAAAAACTCTACCTTTTAAAATAATCAGAATCTAAAAATATGCATATATGAGTCAGAAAAATACACAAAAAAAGGAAAGGCCTTATATTGCCTCCCAAAAAAAAGAAAAAAAGAAAAGTACTTCAAAACAAATGCATTTAGCTGCCTCATAAATTGTAATATAACTCTGGCTAACTTTAAGTATTATGATGATGATGATGGATTAATCTCACATAATTGACCAAACAATAAAATTGTTATAAGTAAAACCTTATCAAATAGAAGTTTCAAAATGTATGCCAATTTTTGCCATTTTAGTTGAAATGAAACCACAGATATGTACATTAAATGCAAATAATAATAAAATCATTAAAAATGATCGTGAAGACAGTTGCCCACCCGCGGTCAAGAATGCAACGAGCCAAATTCAAATTTAAAATAAGCCAATTGAATTGAGAATATAAAATTACATCGATTATCTAATTCACATAACATAACCCTATGTTTATGCAACACGCACAACAGCGAATAGGATACTTTAGCTGTTATAAAAATGGAAATGATCACAACTATTATTGGTTACCTAAGCATGTTGATCTTTTCACATACATTAAAAAAAAAATAGTTCGTCTAAATTTCTTATAATTTCATTAAAATATAATCCAAGGACCCCACCTGCAATACCACGATGGGGTCACAGACTTGATATATATTTTATATTATATATAGTTTGGTTTCATAATATATATTATTGTATTATATTATATTATATATAGTTTGGTTACATATATATATATAGCCACCCTAACTCTCGGCAACGTGTGAGGGAGGGTTGTAAAATAGAAATATGTTGCCACAAGGTTTTCGCACACTTCCACGTTTGGGAAGAGGTTTATATGCACTTTCTGGTACTGTCCTGAATTGTAAGGTTAGTGGTTGTAGTCTTTGGAGGATTAAGTAACAAATTGAAGAAGGATATTAGAAAGGTTGATTTTGAAGAGTGGAAAGTGCAGTGTTGATCATAAGAAGGACTTGTTGAATGAAGGAGTAGAACTGTTTGTGTGTATACTGTATTGATGTGCATGCACATTCATCTGCATTTTGTCATTGTATGTAACTTCTTGTATAGTGCTGAAATTAATTCAAAGCCTTGGACTGGTCCGTGCAGAATCCATGGCTGGGGGCTTCATATGCACTTATAAGTCGAGGATGTTCTAGCGGGACACCTTCAGGTAGCAAGGGTAAGTGATGTTGACTGAGAATATTTAAGGCATGAAGAGCATAGGAGAAGGGTGTGAATAACTGACAGGGGTTGGAAAAGTCTATAAAACATTCAAGAATTGTGATGAGGAAAACTTAAAACATATATTGGAACGGCATAGGTGGTGGGCGTATCAACCGAAAGTTGTGAGGAGAGCATAGAAAAAGTTGGAACAAAAAGATAAGATACAAAGGAGGGGGAGCGGGGGGGGATATAGTAGAATCATTATTGTCTGGGCTATAGAAAGTCAGAGGCCTGGAAAGGTTGAAGAGACACTAGACGAAAAAAGGAATGCTGTGAAAAGAAGGGTGAGGGGAGGTGAGGGAAGAAGAGAATAAAAGAGAGAGTTGGTAGGGGATAGAACATAGATAGAGGAAGAGGGTGAGTGGCTTGGACTGGTGGGTTATATTGATTGACCTCTAAACCAAAAGTGAGAGATGTAATAAGCAGAAAGACACAGGTATTCCCTATCATGCACTATGCCATTGTTTGTATGCCAATTGTTATTGTTATTGTTACTATTATTACTCTTTTTATAATACAATGATTTGTTTGTGTATTTTATTAATGACATGAGAGGTGGGCTGATTAAGCGTCCACCAATGACCTTTTGAGGCTAACCCCTTAGTAAATAGGAAATAGATTGGTTAGCTCAGTGTCCAGAACCAAATGGCTATACACATTTTTGTTTTTGCTTTACGAAGTAGCTCTAACATAATCTATGAGTAGATGGGGGGTTAGGTAATGAACAGACAAAAATGAAACTAGTGAAGCAGGGGGGAGGGGCACCTTCTAAGAAGATAGTGCCCTCTCACGAGGTGGAAAATCTTTATATCAGTCCAAGCTTTCCTAAAGGTGGGTTGGTGGGTTACAGTGAAACTTGCATTCTGGTAATGGGGTGGGGACAATGTCTGTATGCTTGTATAATGTGATGTGCTTATATTCTCGGTTAGTGGTAGAGAGGTGGTGAGCTTGTGTAGTTATGGATAAGCATTTGCTATATTTAATGTATGTATGTATGTATATATACGTATTTATATATATATGTATATATGTATGTATGTTGTTGGGGAAGAAAGGAGGCGGGGGTCACGAATAGTAAAATGAAATAATCCACATATTAAGGTTTGTTGAAAAACGTAGGACAATATGTGATGTGATTATGTGATTATGAGAGGACCAAAGGCATATTACCTCTTATGCGACTACCTGCATCTTAACATATACACACATATATATATATATATACAAACAATGGTGTGCCCACCCACCATATACACAACATAAACAACATACAAACTGTCTTTCCTATATTCCCAATTATACAAACACCTACCTATATATATTAACATATTAGCATATGCCCTCACCTTGTCATAGATAAGGTGCTCAGGTTGCTAGGCCAAAGAATACAACACGGGGCCACCCTGAACGATGCCTCTTTCGACAATTTCCCATATCACCTAGATAGCAATGTAAAAGAACAGTTGACACTGTGCACTGGTTTGCATTTGATTGGTCCCCCGAAGCTCTGGGCCAATTACGACTCGTTTCCTGGTTTCTTTCATTTTGAAATGGATAGTAAAGAGGGAGGCACTCTACATTTCCAGGTATATAATGTATAACTTTGTATATAGTTTATATATGTATAAATATATTAAAAGGTGTACATATCTGCTTATATTATATTCTATTATATATATATATATATATGCATATTTATTTTTCTTCCATGACCAGTATCATGCCTTCTAACCCATGCAGATCTGTAGATGCCATCACATATACTATTATACATGCATATGCTTGTGTCTTGCTTTATCTATACCTCCATACTCTCATTCTGTTCTTTCCTTTCATCACCTACAACTACAGCAGTCTATGTTTTAATTTTATTTTTTATTTTTTAATATTAACATTATAACTCTTATCCAATCAGGAGACCTTAGCGCGCGGCTTAGCGCACCACTATAATGCTGCTTTTATCAGTCTAGATAGATGGGATATGGCGTTGATGTCCAATGAGAACAATGGGAAGGCTGATTCCCCCACAGCCACTGTATCATCACCTACGCCATTACCCACACCATCACCCACACCAACCCTTTCAGTTTCCCCTACCGAAACAGAAATATCAACCCCCCCCCAAGGGAAAGGAAGAAAGCGACCTCATATGATAAAACTTTTGAATAGTCTCATTGAGTCACCACCCACAACAAGTAAGTATTACTATGTTAGGCCTGTTGTTATTAATTTGTATTGTATTATTATTAATTTTATATATATATATATATATATGCGTATATAGGACATGCCCGTTATTGAGCGAGCTGATACATTGAAGAGATAGTGGCTGTCCATTCTGTGATAATGTGCCATGTGTACTGCATATAATAGTGTATATTGTGTAGTATATGGTGTATATTGCATATGGCAGTGTATGGTGTGTATTGCATATGGTAGAGTATAGGGTTTATTGCATTTAATTCTTTATATATTTTATTGTGTTGCTGTTAAAGCCAACTAGGAGCGGCTAGCTATATGTAGTTATATATCTATATGTGGCTGCGTGATTGGAGCGTGGATGGCAGGGGTGTGAGGTGTATTATACAATAAGGGATATTGATCCAATATGGTTGGGATACATGAGAGAATAGATAAACAGATAGATATTAGAGAAATGAGCTAGGTATGATATAGGAGGAGGAGGTAGGATCTAATGGGGTGGGGGTGGATGGGGGCTGATTTTATGTATATAGATTTAGGTATGTTTATATATATATATATATATATATATGCTGTTTATGATTGTCTGTCATATGCAGTTACATACTTGTATTCTATTGGAGTATACTATTCAGTTATATGCCTTGCCTGACCCTCCATATCACTCTACTATAATATATGTCTTTACTTTGTGGGTTTACATGCTGATGTTCTCTAGGTATACTATGGCTCTATAACATTGACCGTGTCATACTATGATAGAAAGAGGGAGGGTGTAGGGCCATCCTGTATATATATATATATATATATTATTATATGATTATAAACTGTACGAGCTAGTAGGAGGGTCGAGATAAAGATGGCAATGCCGAAAGAACGAGTGATGGTGGGGTAGAAACAGAGAAGCAGAGTATGAGAGATAGGGAGAAAGAGAGAATGAGAAAGAGATGAAGAAAGGAGAAGGAGAATAGTGGCAAGGGAAGTAGTAACAGGGTTGGCTACCTAGGTGCTGTAATGGGCCAGACAGAGCAAGAGGAGCTGGAAGGGTCAATAGGAAAGGGTCCTTTAGAGCTTGTGTTCCAGGCAGCCAACAAGACCCTGGGTAGTGAGAACCAATCGAAACCCCTAGTATTGTATATTAGAGGGTTAGGGGACTTTATGGCTAATCATTACTCCACTATACAGACCCAGATAAGTAAGGTAAGGGGAGAATATAATATATCATTATTAATTAGATTGACTGATGGAGTGTGGCTTATTAATTAAATAATTAGGGAGGCTTTGTCCTTTGTTAGGAGATGGTTTATTGCAGCAAGCAAGCCAACTCCTTCTCTCTTTCCATTTATATATATAGCTCTCCCTCTATCTCTTATTTTTCTTTCTCTTTTATCTAATACTGTTGTGGCCATATCTAATAGTGCACTATGGATGCATTGTCATATTTACCCTACAACTTATACCTTATACCTATAATCTATAGTCTACTGCTAACCAACCATATATTTACTACTTATTATTTTGCAACACAGGCCCGTGCTTCTGGTCGACCAACCATTGTGATTGGATCAATTCCCCATGACATTCCCAGCCGAAACATCGATGCTCAGTCTGCATATAGCACATCTTCCTCTACCCCTACTACCACGGATAGTTTTGAAAACGAAGAGGAGGAGGGTGAAGAGGATGACGTGGCTAAGTTTCATTCGTTCATTAAGGGTGTCAAGGGCAAGGAGGAGGCCACGGAAGGGCCCCCTCGCAGTACAGCCATCTCTATCCTACCCCCCAAAGACCCTATGGTCCTGGCTACCTGGTAAGTGAGAGGCTGCAGGCTAAGTGTTCAGGGCATGGTTATGTTTACCTTATGTCTCTGTTTCTTTTTCGATATCTTTTTCTCTACTCTCTCTATATCCTTAATTGTATCTCTAGTGCAATTAAGAAGCAAACAAAGAAAAGAGCTACACAGCCCATTCACAATGGCATAAGTTAAGGAGCGGGTATGAATATTAAGACAAACAGTGTTAGAGGTATAGATTAGTGGTATGGGTATGTACTATAATGTAAGGGACACGGTGATAACACATTCCTATAGTGCAACTATGGCCAAGCAGTGTATGTGTACGTATACGTATGTACTCCACTCTATCCAGAGGGCTATGTCATAACGTGCAAGGCCATTGCTCCTAGTCTTTTATACGATACTACCCAAACCACATTATTGATGTATTTCTATCTATCAAATTGCCGTATATATTTAGCCAACTATATATCAATAAATTAGTTGCGGATAGGTAGTCATGGTTACAACACAACAGCCAATTAGGTCACAATGCCGTCCGGAGCTAGACTATTTCTAATATTATTTAAATTTTAACTCTTGCTAATAAGTGGTTAAGACTGCTCTGGGATAAGCCTATATAATTGGGTAGTAACATGGCAACGACAACAGGATTCAACAAATGAAAGACGCCTCCTGCGTCATGACAACCAGAGATAACCATCGCCAATTGGCCCATGTAACTAAGTTCCCTCTCTCCCTCTCTGTTCTCTTTCTAATCTCTGCATTTCAATTTTAGGATAATTTTATGCTTAATTTTTGTTTCAGTTTTATTTCTATTCTTAACTTTTTTTTACTTTTGTTTTTGCTTTTTTTTTTTTGCTTTTTTTTTGTTTTTGCTTTTATTTCTATTTCATTAAAGCCCACTCATCTGTTTATTTCTGTTCCCTTCCCTTTCCATGTGAGGTAATTTTTTCTAGAGGGGATATATGTATGCCTATAAGGGGTTATCATCTCATTATTACTAATTGGTTGTGCTATAAATAGGCCATTTATTCAGCCAATCTCGGCCATGAACCCCTAGGAGGGATCAAGGGATTGGACAAGGTACTCCTATTAGAGGCTGATGCAAGGAAGATCATTGAGTGTGCGGCTAGTAGTGCTGTGAATCGATTGGCTCTGGTACCTACTGAAGGTAGGTGACCGTACTCTACACCCTCTTCATCTATTTATATATCTCCATCTGTCTATATCTCTATTTATCTCTATTTATCCTTCACACCTTGCATTTTTTTTCTTCATACTCTCTCCTCTCTCGTCTTTCCTCTCTGCTCTTTCCTCTCTCCTCTCCTCTCTTCTCTATCATATTACCAATACCCCTCATGGCTCCCCCTTTTGCTATCACGTTGATTGGCCCTTTTACTTATATATTTTTTGCTATCCGATTGTAATCCATAATCAGTCCTCACTCCTACGCGTTTTTAATACTCTATCCTATTATAATTGATAGCTGTATTATGTTATTATGCTACATTATATTTTAAATCATAGGTTAATTCATGCTCATTGGTCTATGAATAGATTAATACAAGACATTAAGAACCCTTTCTAGTGTGTCTTACTAGCACATAAAAATATGAACATGCGCCCTTATTGGATGTATGACATAACAGTAATCTTTTATTGGTGGTTGGTATAGACCGATCCCAGTTTGTATTACAACCACAGGATGTACAGAAGGGAGTGGATGTATTTATGATCACGTGTACTCAAAGGGCTGCAGCAAATGGTGCGTATATGTATATGTATATATGTATGTATGTATGTATGTATGTATGTATGTATGTATGTATGTACTCAACCATACCCAAAGCAAACGGAGTATATATGGTGTAAGATATAATGTGATATAGGGGATATTTAATATGTCAACAATGTAACAAGGTGAAAACTAGGCTATATGGGTAGGACGGTTATGCACCTAGTGCATGGTACTTAAAACTTTTGACACCATAAATTTTAATTGTAAATGGTTTTATTCCTAACATATCATTTCATATACAGAAAGTGATATAAACTATAATCCATTTGAGTCTAAGCTGCTGCCAAACCTCCTAACACCTGGTAAGGTTTATGTCTAGATAAATAGATATAATAGGATAACAGAATAATATAGTCGATAGATAGATAGATACTATGATACTATAGCCTGCAGGTAGATATATACCCAACCTATCATACCCACATTATATCTAGCAATGTATTTGAGCATTTGCTTTTACCTCCTACTGTCTTTGTGGACCTGACTAAGATTTGACTCATAGTGAATGTATTCAACATATGGACGTATACCTATACGTATACATACACATATGTTAATATAAGATATTAATTCCAAACAAAGTATTATCTCCATAGGTGTTACTTTACACCAATCACGTCGAACTAGTAATTAATATTAATTATTTTAATTGGAGTAATTAATGGTAATAGCAATATGTTTATAATTACTACCTGGATTATGATTGGTTCTATAATTAGTGTTTAATTTATAATAGAGGATTAGGATGAACACATCCATGTAGATTTAATCATATCATTTTAGAAGGGCAAGAGGGAAGATACAAGTCAGACCATCGTACTGTCATGTATATCAGAGTCTGAATATGGAAATACGTCTATTGATTAATCTGAACGAAATTGTATTGTACTACTTAATTATTATTTACGAGTAAACTGAAATATAATATAATATAGTTTAGCACGATATATTACAATACAATGTTTTGCGATATAATAGTTTATAATATAAGATACTATAATATTATACGTCACATTACAATATATTATAAGATAAGATAATATAGTTAATATGCCTGATGATCAACAGCCTATAGCATAAACGGCACCCACGCTCACCCACCCTTCTCCACCCTACCCTACACATCATATTATTCCCTGCTGTAGGTAAGCTGCAAGTAAAGTTTGACAATATTGGAGCTTTGGATAAAACCAAGGAAACACTAAAAGAGTTGATCTCTCTCCCTCTCCAACGTCCTCACCTCTTCAGTAGTGGTCTGTTATCTAGGTCTATTAGTGGAATATTACTGTTTGGCCCCCCTGGTACAGGTAAAACCCACCTAAACACTGGAATTACCTCACACTATTAGATAATGGCAACTGATGTTGTTACCTATCATCTATCACCTGCCTAGCCTATTTCTATTTAATACATACATATACTTATATATATATTATACATATATATATACCCATGTATACCTATGCCATATACATTCATGGAGTCTGTAGGGACCTACCTTGCGATAGGAAGGGAAATGCGGCACATGGGGGGATCCTATATAAATCTTAGAATAAAAAGGGAAATTATACGTGGTCTATTGGAGTATGCCTGGTAAAAGCCATTTAATTAATTAAAGAGGGATACTAATCAGAGAGGCAAGGTGTTAGTAATATATAATGTAGGTATTGGTATCTAGAGGGGTATATGAGCTAGAAGGATATTGGGTTGTAAATTGAAGGGGGGTCAGGTAAAACTATGCTGGGCAAGGCAGTAGCGGCTGAGTCAGGTAGCAATTTCTTGCACGTAAGCATGTCGGATATTATGGATATGTATGTAGGTAGGTGGGAGCCATCTCTATCTACTTATCTATCTCTCTTCTCTCTCCTTTTATCTTTCTATCTTTCTGCTTATCCCTCTCTCTCCCTCTCTCTCCCTCTCTATCTGTCTATATATATATATCTTATATATGGCTTTGGTGTATTACCTCTAACCCTTAGTGTAAGGTAGAATTGGCATGGATTACTAATACTATGGTTGATTGCGTCATACCCTAGACATGCACACACCTATAGATTTACATATCCATTTACTAACATATACCTCTATACCCACCCATAATCCCACACACACTTTCCTTCAACATTCCTTTCTTCTCATCTTCCAATAACCATTAGGTCAGGGCGAGAAGAACGCAAAGGTAAAGCCCGTACATGACTATGCACCATTGTTAGATATTGGCCGTTGCATATTTTAAATTTTAATATAATATTATACTATGCTATCAGTTTGGTAGTTTAATTGTGTTCAATGAGTGGCCCAAGCGTAAATTAACTACCTCATCTTTCTAATGCAATACGTGACAAATACTCTATCCGAATTTACCTTTATTCTCTTCGCGCTCACACGTGCCTTATATATACCTAACTTTAGACTATACCCCATTAAATTTGTCCATTAATAAGTATATGTATATATACTCCATTGTAAAATGATATATTGTGTAAATAATGCAACTCTATACTGCATATAATATATTATATATAATGCAGTACCTATATACTATACTATAGTACACTACACACGCCTACCCCTCTTCCTCTCATCCTACCCTCCCATTGGCCGTGTTTACACTAGTATACTATAACGTAATGAAATACCTATAGAGTGTACTATAACATAATACAATACGTACACCTACCCTCTCTCATCCCACTTTCTCCTAGGCTGTGTTTACACTGGCTCGTAAACATGCGCCATGTGTGATCTTCCTAGACGAGGTAGACAGTCTCTTTGCCCAAAGGAGTCAGCATGGATATGCTACTAAGAGGGAGGTCTTGAACGAGTTTATGGCCGAATGGGATGGGTAAGAAGGCTTTATGTACGCTTATCTAATGCTTTCCATGTGATTGACGCCATTATAGTGGTTGTCATGTGATCCCTACTATTCTATTGGCTGCTATGCTATCTATGTCATTATATTAGTTGTCAGGTCCAGCTATCTAGTCCTTTCCCTATCCTTATCTTACTTTCTATCTATATCTCTTTCTTTATCTCCCCTCTCTCCCTCTCCTTCCCTCCCTCCCATTGTATGATAGGTTATCATAGGCATATATCTATATATACCTCTATCTATTAATAGCCTACCTATCACCAAGTAGGCATTATGATTACCTACCTATACACCAATCACCGCATACCCTATGCCCCTAGACAATCACAGTCACTCATGGGCATATATATGTACAGGCTAAAGACAGATGGGTCAAGGGTATTGGTACTTGCTGCTACCAACCGACCGATGGATTTGGATGATGCAGTCTTACGACGTATGCCCTACCGCCTTCTAGGTAACATGGCCTGTATTCACTCCTTTTCTCCCTCTCTCTTTCTCTGTCTCCTTCTCTCCTGTATATGCCTATATTCTTATCTTTCTCCTTCTCTTTCCCTCCCCACTTCTATATATATTGTTACCTCCCTGTATAGATTGCTACCTTTTTCCTTTCCCTAGTTATTCCTACTGTCTTTCTTTTTCTCATTTCCTCCCATCCCATCCTTCCCTTTATCTACAGTTGATCTACCCGATCAAGCAGCCAGACAACGTATCCTAGAAGTGATATTAAAAGACGAGAAACTGGCCAGTGATGTATCCATGTCTCACCTGGCTGCCATTACCACCCAATACTCAGGCTCTGATCTCAATAACTTCTGTATGGGTACGTCCCCCCGACCTACTCTACCCTACCCTACTCTACCCTATTTTACCCTGCACTACTTCTTCCTTATAGATTGTATTATTCCACTCTTTCTCTGATGTCTCTCCTCTGACCTGTAGCGGTACTGTTGCTATTATTATTACATATCATTTTAGTTTTTGCTCTTTATCCCCTTCATTCCTTACCTTTGTTTCTTTATTCTCTCCGTCTTACTCTTTCTTGTATTCTATAGTAGCAAATATATACCAATAACTATTACCTTTAGTTAAATACAAAGGATTATATAGGTACACATGTATACCTATATACTTACCTATACACTAATAATACACTATATTACCCACACATACCTATCTATACAACAACATGATACACTGCATTACACTATATTACATTGCAACACATTACATATATTGCATTACTTTACAATAAAATACATTCCAATACATAACGTTACAATACGCTGCATTATCTTACGCACATCCCTATAGCGGCTGCCCTCCGTGCAGTGAAAGATACTATTCAACAGGAAACAGTGAGTGGACAGACAACAAAGAAGAAACCAACTCTTCATACCCGCCACTTCCAGGTAGGGTAGAGTACATTATGTTATGTCATTACTGCTACTAACCATATATATGAATGTGTGTGTGTGTGTGTGTGTGTGTGTGCATGTTTCTTGTTAACGTACAAATTCTCTCTCACCTCCTTTGTGACTATCTCTACAGGCGGCTCTGCAAGCCGTTAAAAGCAGTGCAGGGCAGGACCCTGATAGTATTAGCAAATTACATGAGTGGAATGGACGCTATGGAGTGGGAGGGAAGAAACCTTCAAAGGTCTTTATGGGATTCTCTACCAATGATACGGCAAAGGCTGCCGCTACTTCAGCCTAAAGGAGGAATATGATTGATGTATAACAGTTTATTTTTTAAATGGATTTATTCAGAGAATTGATATTGGTCTTCATATTATAGTTTATTTTGCTTTAGTTGTGCAATAATCATTTTGAAATGCCATGCATGTAGTGTTGTCAAAGGTTATATATATGGGTCTGTATATAATACAACTGCTACACACTCATATGATGAATAGAATAGCTTGACTGCATATGATATTACTTTTATTTGAATTACTTGAGTGGCTAGTTTAGTCTTTAAATTTCATTTTATTATATTTTAGTATCGTTATTGGTCAAATGCATTGAGATTTAATGAGAATATGATATATGATTGGTTACACGGTGCAGACATCATTTCTTATTGGTGTATATTTTATGTAATTGCAAATATTTTACCTACACTATAGATCTTATTTACACTTTAATACGTATTTTTAACTTTATTGTACCGTCTTTATGGGACAATTTTTGCACATGCTATTTTAAAGGGTTGTTATTATTGTTTGTTAGAAACATGTTACCACACCTATGTATTATTACTAATAGCACTGAGTCATTTTACATGGTTGACTGACTTTAGTTAGCTGGCAATTACTATGTCATATACTGTACAATAGGGTTGTTGTACTTAGTGGCTTAGATGAACAGAATACCTGATGATTTTATGGCTCCTCTTATACAGAATAAAAGTAGCAATACATAATACATAATATCTATAATAACCCTAGTGTGTAAGGGTAGCTGTACATGTTGCTTGCATTTTGAGCTATAGTCTTGTTAGCTTTCTTTTTTTGATTTTTTTGATTTTTCTTCATTTTTTTTTTTTTTGATTTGGTTATTACATGCAGGGTAATACCTTTATCTGTATTGACTAACAGGTTCGTACTAGTGATTAAGCCGGTAATTCAATGATACAATGAATGTAATACTGTTTGAGACTATATCAAGGACTGGTTAAAACTATATTGTTGTTGGTGTAATAGATCTGGGTTGCAGTTATACCCCTATTACACTAAGACTATGCCGCTTCTAGTAAATTCTAATGTTATTATCTAGTGTTGGCTACTGCATAGCCCTGTAGTCTTGCGATCTGTTGTGGCTTGTGTAGACTCCTTTTGATAATCAAAAAGCATGTGCCGATTCTCTTGTTCCCTTGTTTCTCTTGACTTTGTACCATTAGCCCCTGGACTAGTGACGTCGTTTTTCTCAAAGAGTTGCCTTGATATGCGTTGGTTATCACTTGAGTCTGGGGAAAACTGGATGTAGAGTTTCTTCTTCTCCCTCATAACTAAAGATCCTGACTTGGTAGCTGTTGATGCAGATGATCCTTTTGTACCCATATATAATCTGACAAGGTGTCCCTTGTCCCTGTTGGGTCGTAACTATCACCAACTAGATTAAGTGTTTATACTTGAGCTGTTATTTCTTGCAACTTCGAAATCAGGATCCAGACTAAGTCTGTGCATGCTGACTATGTAAATATTGGTTCACATCAATACCAGTTGGCCATGTGATAATTATTTGAGTTTAACATTTTAACTAATGGGAACAAAACAGAGCTGTTCTGTAACATGCTCTTATAAACGAATCAACCAGTGACTATCCAAAGGATCATTCGGTAGCCTACTACTTATCATATGTATCATTGATCACTACCACAAACTGGGGTGAATGGAAATGCTTTGTAATACATTTTTATGGCTGTATGTGCACATTTATCTGTTAATAATGAAACTGATCATCATTTCCACTAGGCCATTTGACATTAACTATTTAAAAATTAGCAAAATCCAATATGTAAAACATTTCTAAAGAAAACGTTGACTCGAGTCCATTGGCAAAAATTAAATGAGGTGAATCCATTAATGCTTAAATATTTCTCTTGTTACTAATTTTTATTTTTATTGATCATTTATAGATACTTAAGATGTAGGAAAACGTTTTTTCATTGTTCTTGTCATTTTATGTAATTGACATATTAAAACCAAATTAAAGCGTAAGATAATTCATAATATAAACGCTTTTAAAACATTTTGTGCATAAATTTTATTTGTATTCTTTTTATTAAGATTTATTATTTACAAATTTAGCTTGTAGGATAGAAAAAAATTTATATTTTTAGTATTAATGTAGGTATATTTGAACTAAGCAATACATCCATTCTAAATAATATTTGTTGATATGACAGTTCTTTTAATTTTTTAGTATTTAAAATTTATTTTTGGCACTTAGATGAGTACACATATAATGTTATTGTTATAATAATATGTGTTTACTGCTCTTAACATATTTCCGTGCTTTACTTGAACGTTGTGCTAATTGTGAAACTGGTTGGAGAGACGTCGTAGCTGACTGACTCTCCTGGACGGCCATTTTGTGAGAGAGCTGGGTGATTATTTGATGTAGTTCCATTACAGTTTCTTCACGTCGCTGATTAGTTTTGGGTAAGTCAGCTTGAAGATAAACTATTTTCATGGTTGGAGAATCTGGTAGTGGAGTCTCTTGTGGTTGGGACTTATAATTGAATGGTGGTTGATTCGTATCCATTATATTTAGGCTAGGTGTGCTGAGTGATGAATGTCATGGGTTATCAATGAAGCCTGTAATCCTAATAGAATCTTTTTAGAAAACTTTTGAAAGATGAAGGTTTGCAAAGGGATTGAAAAAGGTGCTGCATGTATAGCTAAAACTGTTGTTCCTGTGGATGAGAGGAATGGGGTGAGAGGTTCACCGTATTGTAGGGCGTTAAGTTACTGCCTGTTCAAAGCTACCACAGACTTCTATAAGGTTGTAGACCAGCACGCCTTCACTGCAGAATAGCTCAGCTACATACAGAATAATGAGTCTCTGGCCGCCTTTCAGGTCAGGCAGCACCTCAATGCTCTACAATGCAGAGAACCTCTTGTCTTGTTCCTTCCATTTACAGGAACAGCAGTTTTGACAAAACAGGAAGTACTTTGTTTCAATCCTTTTGCACACCTTTATCTTTGAAAGTTCTCTGAAAAGAACTTACTAGCATTACATGCTCCATTGATTACTTAGGACATTCACTGCTCAATACACATAGTTTAAACATGAAGGATACAAGTCAATTGCCGTTTGAATACAAATTCCAACCACAAGAGACTTCACTACTAGAGTCCCAACTCTAAAAATGACTTATTTTCAAGCTGAGGTACACGATACATATCGGCGACATGAAGAAACGATGATGCAAATACAGCAAATGATGACACCACTCCTGCAAAGACTGGCCACCCAGAAGAGTCAGTCAGCTACGATGCTCACCCAATCGGCTTCACATCTGGCACCACCTGTACAGCCTGTTGCATCACCCTCTGCCCAATACGCACATCCAGTGTGCCCAATTCAAGCCTCTGGATGGGGACTCATTCAGCAATTTCTTTTGAAACCAGGAGCAACTATCCTCTGTTCCTGCCTCTTCAAGTTGCTTCCACGAGTATTAATGTATCACAACCTGTACCGCCTCTTGTAACATCATCTTTTCCACTGACTCAAGAAAGTCCTTTAGGACTTTTAGAGGCTGTAAATGAGTGGCAGGATTAGTTGGCACGTATACTAACTCTTTATTTAACTGGCTGTAGTAATTATACCTGTTCTTATTCAGAAGGAATCGATGCTTTGATTCGCTTAGATGCTAATGTGGAAATTACACCACGAGACCGATCTGTAAGGGGTGCTATATTACGATGTAAATAATAACTATTATCACTATTTAATGTTAGTGGGCAGTTCTCTGACTGACTTCTGAACGAGCGAGAAATCTGGGCACTGATTATCGTGTGCGAGTGCCAACGGTGCACTGGACACTACAATAACGATGCGAGTATTAAATACATATAATTAAATGCAAAGTTTTGCGTGTGTTATGAGTGCTTTTGCATTTTTTCTGCTGTTACCTGTGAGTATATCCTTAATTATTGATTTGTGTTTTCTTTTATACTTTATTTTACCGCTGTGCTAGTTTTTGGTTAACCAGTACCGCTTGGCTCAATAACTTAAACGGGACCAATCATAAACATTCTTATTAGTTTCATGAGACTACCGAGACCCACTAGAAATGTCTGATCTACATGTTAATCGTTTCCTTATTTGAATGGCTTATTAGCTAATTCACTAATGCAAGTGCTTGCAAACTGTGTCGACAAATCAATGTGAACCACGTGAGTTAGTAATTTACACGTAATGTAAAACTACACATACCACTAATATTCCGTCACCATTTTCTGAAGATAACTTCTACAATGATCTGTCTATCAATGAATTCGTTCCTGCTTCTCTCTGTTCTAGGTGTTCCTTGTGAAGTTAATAACTCAATATTGCTCACCTGATAATGAACTTGAATTACAGGTATTCCAGTAAATCTTTTGAGTTATATGCAGGCTACCCAGGAGACTTTAACTCCTTTTCTGGTTGTGGTAGTGGTCTTTTCTAATTCCTCAAAAAGTTATATTTACCCACCTTTTGTTCTATATGTTTTCCGTGGGTAGTATTGAACACCTTGGTAAGTAGACCATTATTTTCTTTTACTATATCTCTCATTGATTTTCCCTGGTGCACAGACGCATCACATTTTAGTACATTATTTTCGATGTATATTTAATCATGAGTTTTCCTTTCATAATTATATACCATTGATTTTAGTTGTGCAAATTAGTTTCCTAATATAGATTTACTAATGTTTATAAAATGTTGGGAATTCGATTAGATTAAACAGATAGTAAAACAGTTGAATTGAAGTCTAGTGAAATCAGCATTTAATAACTTCAGTTCCAAAAAAAAAAA
>NAOQ01000056.1:79908-99234 GCA_002751075.1 Ichthyophonus hoferi | reverse complement strand
ATATATATATATATATATATATATATATATATAGTCCCATGTTTTATCACAATCTAAAGCGGTCAACTGGTTGGCAATTATAAATATAATTTAATGCGAAGCCTAAAATACCTGAGGGTGTATTGTGACAAGTGCGGTTGTTACGATTCACAATTCCACTTAAATTGTGTGTATAAACTAGACTGTTTTATATCAAAGTATATGCCTCTTTAACGATAAACATTCCTCTTTTTTCTGTATTGTCGTATTACCGAACACATTGTAGCATAGCCCAAACATAGAGCTACAGTGGCAAATAACAGACGCAATAAAGCCTCTACTTTGTTCCACATCCCCCATCCCACCTAGTACGTCTCGTATATCTCCCGTATAGTATTAACCCAGAGGACAACCCACAAACTTGACTGCAAAATAATGGAACCAAGAATGTAGGCTAGGTTCGGTAGGGAAATTACTATGATGCCAGTGATAGGCATATGCCCCATTAAAAAACTGTCTTTTCTCACTACCACTGCCATTGTCTTCCTTACCCTCCTGCCTTCCTGCCTGGAAAAACATATCAAATGATATGATGTCTCCCTCTGCTGTCTGGAAAGGGAAGGGCTCTGTGGTGGGGCCGCCTGCATCCACATAGGGCCACACGGGATCAAAGAATGCAGCAGGGAATACCACCAGGCCGGATGGACACACACCCCCAGGCTCTCTGCATTGCTCTGTCAACTCCTTTCCCATCCAACCCCCTCTATAATAAGGCCTCCTGTTTACCACTAGTGCATTTAACACGGTACTGTTTTTATAAAAATGAAGAACTGCATTATTAATATAGTTCTGTAGGGCCCAGCGATAGGCAAATTCATAGCGTAAAAGAGTGGACCAATCTCGGAGGAATAGAGTGTCTATATCTACCCATAGACCACCGTAATGTATAAGAAGCACTAGACGTAATAGGTCAGTGTAGTAAGGAATACTTCCTGGGTCATCAAAGATATTAGATATTTGGTGTTTTTCTAAGGCCTTGGTAGCATGCTTCTCAAGAACGGTGCCTGAATATGTATGAAGGTGGTAGATAAAGTATAAGGAATAAAATGCAATGGGAAGCAACCATAGTGTTATATTAATTATCAATCCCTTCCTTTTCCCGTGACTGTCACAGATGCAGTCAGTGATAGCTAATTTAAGCACGCTTCAGGTCTATCTATTTACTAACCTTTATATTGTATTAATCATCTATAGTGATATGCATGCCTTGGTTGTGAATCTCCTTTGCACCATACTGTATCACATTTATGAGCATATTTTCCTCACTACCTCTCTCTCCCCCTCCGTCTCTCTCTCTATCTGAAACGTACAATAGTTACTATCATAGTGTTAGTAAGAGATAGGATAGTTGTATCCTACACCCTGGGGAAAAACATTGAAATGACTATGCTATATATATATGTCATTAATTGATTGTTGCGGCTTAAAAACAGAATTTCATATATATCTTATTGTAGATGGAATAGAGGGATGCCTTCACGTGACTAATACAGAACTAATATCTTATTCTATAGAAATAAATAGTTTCTAGTTGAAAGATAAAATAACCTTAATTAAACTTACTATTACAATTATTATCATTATTACTGCTATTATTATATCTTTTGCATATTATATCCGCTAAATTAATTCATTAAGCCTATTATATAGTTATCTATGATTGTTTATTTTTAAATGTATCTGGTAGTCATAGTAATAATGAAAATAATAGTGATAATAATCATTATCATACACGTAATAATAATAATAATAATAATAATAATAATAATAATAATAATAATAATAACAATAACAAAACGTACTTCACTTCTTGCAGATCATATGCCATCAGGATAATTATATGCCATTGTAAAGCTTCATTCACCGCTAAAGCCCATCCGAAAAATGAAACTAAATATCAGAAAATCATTTCACGACAACAGTATGTATATAGGTCAATGCAAACAAAACAGATGTATTATTAAGTGATAAACATCACACTATATATATATATATATATAACCCCTTGGCTCTTAAACTGAAAATCACACATGACTGCACTGTAAATACCTTTTGCTAATCTAACCATCGTGGTAGGGTCGCCCAACCTAACCTCTATCCTTCCCTCCAGACAAGGATAAAGGAGAGAAAGATTTTGTCTAGCGTTATTGACTATATTTTGATCTGGGGCCATCCATAGTATCATATTACCACATCTCTGAGTTCGATAGAAGGAAAACATGGATAACAACTGAGACCTTCCCAACGGCCCTGCCCAGAAAGTATGATAAAAAAGAACATTATCTTCAGAAGATAAGGTCGAGCAGGGTGCTGGTGGACACCAATTTTTTATGAATTGGAGACACTGTGGCAAGTTTTCAACTGTGTCGCTGGTTGAATAAACCGAAAATAGTGACTTACAGTGCCTTCCCAGTGTTTGTAACTCCTTCTCTCTATCTTCGCGTATTGGGATTCCCCTCTCACTCTTTATGTTCTCATCTATATTTTTTTGTTCGTCACTCAGTTTAGCTATTTCAACCTTGTAATTTTGTTTGACAATGGGCTTATATAAAAAATAAACCCCGGAATACTGACCTACAATCAGTAAAAGAATTAAAAAAACTCTAACCAGGCAAAGCAGTCGCAGCACAGCCTGTCTGATATCGCCTCCCTCACTGCCTAGAAAGGCTTTTGGCCTTGAGTTCATAGCTGTTTTAAAACCATATACGGATATTAATTAAGATGTAGTCTTTATTAAGCTGTGTAGTCATTTTGATTATGTATCTTTAGCCTATCATAACACCTTGCCATGGAACGGAGAACAGATGGCCTTGAACACAAAAGGCCTGAAAGTACAGAAACTGTCTAAAACCCTATGCACAGCATACATTGCATGTTCTGGTTACATAATGACAATAATAACGATGCATGGAGAAATTGTTCACTGCAACAAAATAAAATATTGGGTACTGTAATAAAATAAGAAGCGGTTTATATATAACCACTGAGAGAGAGAGGGATAATGGTTTGGTATTGCACTGCCAAAAGACAAAATACTGCAAGCTAATTATATTAAAAAGAACATTGCATGGTTAGGTTGGTTGTGCTTGAGAAAATATTATTATAGTAAGACCGGAAACTGAAACGGTTTATACAGCACTGCTAGATAGAAAATATGTTTATATTATGAGATAGTAAATAAGATAGATTAACCGTCGAGTTTTAATCACATATTTTTGAGGAATTCCGATTAACTAGCGTCAAGCGATCAAGAACTCGCTTTAAGTTTAATCGGCGACTAATCTAAGTGCCATCTGGCCTGGTAATTTGATTTAAAACGTTATTTGACAGGTAAGGTGGAAAATTTAGGTTATAAATAGCTCTATATTGTTGCTTTAATAAGGTGAAGTGTGGCTTTTGGCTGTAAATCAAACGTGAAGCCAAAAAGTTTAAAATATAGCACGGCATATTCCTTTCTTATACTTATGTTTGGTGCTAGTTTATGGTATCACACGTAATTTTATAAACAAAACCATTTGTCATAAATGAATTGAATTATTACGCCACAATGCAATCGAATTGGCGCAATTCAACTTATATTATTGGATTTGATAAAATAAAAACGACTCTTAAAATGTTGAAAAAGCCCCATTACAGAAAGGACTTGTTAAAATTTTAGCACACTGGGACATTTTAAACACCAAGGCCAAAATATTTCCTGTTGTACACTGGGCGCAATTCAACCTATATTATTAGATCAGAAAAAATAAAAACGAATAGACTTCAAATGTTGAAAAAGCCATTAGAAGGGATGTGTTAATTTTAGCATAATAGTACATTTTCTACACCAAGGCCAAAATATTTCCTGTTATGTATGTTGTACAATAAGTACAATTCAACTTATATTTTGAGTTCTGATAAAATAAAAACGAATAGACCTAGGATTTCACCATAATGGGATATTTTATACACTAAAGCCAAGATATTTTCCTCTGTACACTCCCATGTATGGAGAATTCATGTTAACTGGTGGACGACAACGTAACTTCGTTCAAATTGGGAAACAGTCGCATAGTGTATAAGATAAGACATCGTCACCTTACTCCACCCACATCGGTATTTGCTATGAAATTTAACACGAACTACCAACTTTAATCATAACTGTATAACCTAATTAATTATTAGTTAAGGCCTCTTTTAAAACAATACGCACTTTTAAATATTGCCCATACAAAGCTGAAAAAAAAAAAAAAAACTTGAGAAAAGAAATATTGGTTGAGCAAAGCCTGAAGGCACATTAACCATTTCTCTCAATAGCTTTTCATTATGATTCTGCCTATCATCAAAGACATAAAAGATTTTAATGACGGGTATCCATTGCAAGCAACGTAAGCTCGTATGTTCAATAAACCAACTGCACTGTATTTGTAATATTTGTTTTTCTTAGAATGCTTAACTGCGTTGGTAGGTAAGTATGTACTTAGGTTTTTATGCATATTTATATGCTTGTATGTGGATATGATTGCACATATTTGCATCTAAAATGAGCTTATTAAATTTTGATGAAGACATTATACATAATATGAATTTCTCTTCACTTGTATTTGTGTTTATAGGAGGGCCTGTAAAAAAAATGCACATACATAGTCTGTATTGAAAATATACCACAAACAATCGGGTTACTGGCTCAGTATGTTTGTATTCAAAGAATTGGCAGGAAGATGAAGAAACAGGCTTAAAAAATAAAGATCAATAAATACTCGGTTAAACCGCACTAAATCTACAAATATTGTATGGAGAAGACTAAGTAGATAGGCTTTAGATATTCTTGTTCAGTAGACTGATCCACAAAGGTAAGCCATGATAATGTAAACTTAGTCTAACCTAGATCAATCATAAAGAAGATATTGAGGTCCATATCTTATATTGAAAATGAGAAGTTAGATTGAAACGAGGAAAATGTGGTTGACTTTAAGTTGGGTAATAAGGGTTGCTATAATAACTATATAGACACCACCTTAACAATGACACATTCATATTGCAATTACAATTCTTTGGACTTTTATTGGGGAGACCTAAATAATATTTCATAACATAAACTACACTTGCCAAGGAGCATAATATTTGGGAGAGCACGTGGCTCATTATCGTACTATGTCAGTGGTCATATCTTTCTCCAATCAAGGATATAGAAAACTCTTTCCGTTTACCGGCTTGCCACTCATAAACGGGATGTTCCCGCTAATATACGGAATGGTCTCAAAAATATACGCAATATTGGCAACAATGCATGTGTACAGAAAATTTTTTTTTTTTTGAAAATTGAACAACTGTATAAAATCTAAATTTTACACCGTACATGGATTTATAAACTATATATCTATATGAATTTATAGACTATATGTGGATTTACGTAGATTATATATGGATTCACATACTACTTTGTAGTTACTTTCAATAGTAATTACAATTATCATATACCCACAGACTTAGCATCTCATACCGGTAGTTTTTACTGCGCTATTACCACTATGGCATTTAAGCATATTAAGGCAGGAATTCCTCCTCAACTAGTAAATAATTATAACCACTATAGACAGCTATGTCATTTCCCAAATATCAGGATCATCTGTGACTGCCCAATTTCAATGGACCAAATAAATATTTTGAAATTAGTATTTGTGCTTATTAAAGCAAATAAGTTTGCACTAGTACCATGTAATAGGTTGGAGACACTAATCCAATTCCTAATTAATAGTGAGTGACAAGCCCATAACTGTATATTTATTATATATGTATTGGTCTGTATTCTAGGCAAGTAGCATAACAGAATACTATTCACGAGGTATGGATTACTGGCCTTTGAGGGGTTTGATTTTTATCTCTCAGGACTAAATGGATAAAATATTAGGCGTTTACAGGTTAGTCTGGTTATTAATTGTTACACACAGTACTTAGGTGCAAAGTTAAAATAAACATATTTTATTATTCATAATTACCTCTGCACGCTTTCATAAACTGCGAAGTAAACTACAGCATTTCTGCTCAAGAGTAAAGGACCAGCACAAACGTAGTTTCATATAGTTAAAACAAGCTAAGCATAGAGCCAACATACACGCCTTCTCTTACATCAGACTCATCTCAATCTTCTATTGAAAGTATATCAGAGCTAAGAGCTATCTCTATTGTTAGCTGCCTCTATTGCTACCCCAGCAAGAGATACTTCTAACTTCTATACAACATCTAATTAGTGCCCGGCCCGACACACGGATTGATATGATCTACAATTATCTTGAATCATCTTGATTCGTGGCTTAAGACTGCATTGCAGCTATAAATTATGGGAATGAGAAAATGTGATTTTTATAATCTGATCTACATAAATTATTGAGCAAATAAATATATATTAATATTGTGCTGTAGTACTTCATGGCCATGTTAGTCGTGAGTATACAGAACACTAGCAAAAAATCGAGCAATAGAATGCTGATAGCCATGCAAGCCGTGAGCATGCAGAATAAGCAAAAGATTAAGCAAAGGAATGTTGATACATTTTTGGCTTTCTGTTATAGAAAGGGATAGAATATATGGAGAAAGGGGAATGAATAAATAGAAATAGACATATACGATTGAGTAACATAAAAATACTCCTTCAATTGTGTATCCATTGTCTTGCGTGCAAACGCACTAACACGTAAACGAAGAGAGTAGTTGCTTGTTGTTCCATAATGATAAATAATAGGCCGATGTAAATATGTAAATAATATAAAGTACTTGTAAAATTAATTTTAAAGCACATGGTAATTAAATCAGGTGTATCCCCCACAGTAACCTTGTCACATATACCAACAAAAAGGTGCACATATATTGTTACTGTACCAGTAAAATTAAAGCCGTTGTCCCGGTGACTGCTAGGCATCATTGGCTGTGTACAAATTCTGTACTTTTCATGTTAGTGATTTCAGAATGTCACAGAAATCCATGAATTTCTTACATGGGAATTATTGCAACGCATAAAATATAATAAAACAATAAAAAGTACCTATCACGGATTGCTTTTTTTTTTGGGTACCGAGCACAAGTTATTTGATACAATTATACACTATGAATATTCGGTTAATTTTTACATAATATATCTTAATAAAAAATTCTAATGAATATATTTTGCTTTAATAAGTATTACAATGAAAAAGTACCAACTATGAGTAAAGTAGAGATTAATAAAGAAAATTAACTACTTCACAACCAGTTAATAGCTATCATACCATTGGACCCTATTTGTATATTCATGTGCTTCAGGAAACACTTGTGTTCTCCTTGGTTATTGAGGTTGCAATGCATTCCCAGTTTACGAATAAAAACTAACTGGGAATCCAATACACATGGAAGCATGGAAGCTTTATTAGATGGTAACTTAAAGTCTAGATAAACACATTATTCACCAGTGGAAAATATATTGTAAAAGATATGTAATGTACTTCACTATCTATATTTGTCATTTTTATGTCATTTTTTTAAAATAATAAAACGATGCTGCTTCAAGTTGTGCACATAAGAATATGAAGGGCATGCTCTTTCTTCATACACGGCCAGTGGTTGGCGGCGATGCCGCATGACATGTGACGTCAACATTCGGACATACTACATACAGTTGTGTTTTTTTGCTCTGGCAATAGAGGTCTTCAATGATAATAGCAAGAGAAAATATTTTATAATAATGTGACCACATACATTTAAAATGTTTATATAAAAAAAATACTACCAACGCTGACTATATTAAATAAAACAGTGTCAAATCTTTCTTTTACAATAACAAATCTACGCCAACTGAAAGTACACAGGTTATAACTTTATTGGTCCTTAGGCCAATTCCTTTCAACACGTTTCTATTTAATGTTATGCTAGACTGGGAACATTAGGCTTTCATTTTCATTTTTATTTATGAGAAATTATAGCAATCTGCAATCTTGTAACAGAAACTATAGTCAAAAAAATATTATCTTTACATTCTGGTAGAATCTGCAGTTAATTCATACACGTATATGTTGCCTTTGACTTCATTATCCTTTATAGATATTTTGTATACCAATAAAAATATATTCTCACTGTAAATTACTAAACGTGAATACATTGTACACGTAGATCTTTTGCACTCATAAAAGTTATGATAAGCGCCAGTCTGAGTATTGCTTAAACATCGATATGTAATTGGTTTGGAGAGTTCTTTACATAGCTATACTTATTTAATATTAACAATTCATATGTAGTCTGGGAAAATAGTTAGTGCAATCTATTGGTGTTAAATGCCAATCTAAGATGATTGATCAAACTTGAACCAATCAATGACAGAGACACGGGGCTATATTGTAAGATTATAAGCCATTTCAGCTCATATGTTTTGAGGTCTAGATAGCTCATTGTTTAGGTATCCTGCCTAAGACAAGTCTTAATGACTTGTTTACTTTAATCAAATCGACATTTGAACTATTAATATTTCCAACTTCAAAGTGACACCAAGGTAATGTACAAACAACAGAGAAATACTCACGATCATCTCAGCCGCCAGATGCCAGAGCCTACAACGGAGAAAGAGCCAGGGTCAGAGCGAGGGTCAGAACCAGTAGGAACATCTAACATAATGTCTTTCTTATATATATATATATATATATAATATACGTTGGGTGCCATCCGACCGTCGCATCAGAATCTCAACAGAAACTACCCAATTCATTTCGCAAGGTACAGCTAAGTAGTCACTACATAAAGTTTTTTTTCCTTTTTTTTTTTCATATTCATTGCTTTTATTTTTGATGCTCTAGATAAAATAATCCGTCTAGGCTAAGTGTGGGGTGTGAAAATGGGGTTATTTACTTAATTTGGACATTTTTTTATGCATGCAACTATAGCCATATGAAATTATTAGCAATTACTATTATTACTATTACATATGTAGCTGGGAAAATTGTTGGTGCAGTCTATTGGTGTTAAATGCCAATCCAAGATCATCGATCACAATTGAGCCAGCCACTGGCGGAGATCCAGCAGCAACTAATATTATAAGATTGTAAGCCATTTCAGATCATATTTTGGTCTTGATAATTTATAGCTTAGACATACTGCCTAAGACAAGTCCTACTGACTTATTTAATAATAAAAGTAAGTCTCAGCATATCTGTACTCCGTATATGCAAAGGCAAACATTAAAAACGCTCTTTTATTCCTATTCACTCTCCGTATAAACGAATATAGGTTTCTGAAACATTCCTGTCTCTCTCTACTCATTATTACCAACAGGTATCTTATTTATGGTTAACGTGATGATCAATGTCAATGTGACTGTCAACGTCACTGTGAACTAGCTTTTGCAGGTGCCTATATTAGGAATCTAGTCATCTAGTAACAACCACGTTGCGCCTAGGCTCAGCTGTTTTAAAAGATTGATCTAGAACAAGGGCCGGCACAAAGGATTATGAAAAATTTTATTTGGTTGCACGGCTCTCTGTCGTGACAAATAAAAATTAACTATATTGATTGCTGCCATGCCATTGATAATCAGATTACCAAGGGATTTTTTGACGTGTAACAATTGGAGTTTAAATTCTAAATAACATTGAGCGTTAATTGAACCCTCCAATATGGTTGGAATTCTTAATTATATTTCCTACTACCAGTTCATTCACAGCTTCGAATTCTTAAATGATGTAAAGTTTTAATACAGTCAGCATACCCAATTATAATTACCTTCACGGGTGGCTTTTGAACTCCTATTCGAGAGCCGCGGATCGGATTATATCCTGTCAGGTGACGTACTATAGGTCACATATTGTCATCAAATCCAATTAAATACCGATACGGAATCCCCACGTGGCAGAATTGCACCCATTATCGCCCAATTGTAAGAGTTTGGATTGTTGCTTTTCTGCGGGGTAAACCCATCCCGTGTACTTCTAGTACTGTGCTGCGCATTTATGTTACAATTTACTTGGAATTTGTCTAGGTATTACTTCGTTGCCTCCATATCTATAGCCAAAATTAAACGTAATATTCGATATGGGGCGTTTATGGAAGGAAGTATCATGAGTTTTAATTATTACACTTTAGTAAGACCACCATATCCGATTGGTGAACGTAGGTAATGTTTTTTGAGGCATTTCTTTTTTTACAAAACATATTTAATTAGATCTGATCGCTCTAATTCCATACAAGAATATGATTCAGCGTGCTATGGCATATAATAGTATTATTTCACAAAGCGAAAGCAATATAGTCTAATGCACTATTCTGTATGGTTTGCATGGCCTTGCTCTGTTTAATATTTTAAAATGAATATGTATTGGCTCATAATATCAGTGAGAATTAATATTGGAACGTCCGACCGAAATAAGCTTCGCTCGATTCCCGTGACGGCGCTAATTTTTGTGATGCATTATTCGTGCAACTGGCTTGACCTTTTGATCAAGGACATAAATGAGCCAGTGTTTTGTTGCTTTGTACTAGATCTTCGCGCATATTACAATTCACTTATATTATCTTAACCACTAAGAAGGGTGGACATGCCATTTTTGGTTTGGAACACGTGTTTGGAGGAAGTCTTTGTCTACCCAATAGTAGTTCTGATCATACAAGCAACACAGTGATCCATAAAACATAAAACTGATCATTATAGTCATCCGTGGGCCTAACCCCTCCTTTTCACACAAAAATATGCGGGACAGAGGTGTAAATTTAATTTAGAAGGCATAAGAAAGAGAATTTGGAACTTTGTCTATTTCTTTATTTATTTTGTAAGAGATGCAGGTCCTACTAAGACCAAATTATCCATTCCATTTATACATAAAAAGTAGAAAATAATAACCAATGATTAGGGAGCCATATGACAAAGATTCATACCCTGTATTATGCTTCTTCCGTTAAGATTTCTCTGGGTGGAGCCCCCAGGTTAAGACGCTTATGAAGCGTAACATTTTAGCACGCGCGTGATCTAAAAAATATACCGAGAACCTATATATATACAGTTATTGTTGGCTGATTCCATTATAATTCAAACTTAACTCCAGTATTGTGTTAGCCATGTCGCAGGACGCTTCTAATCAAATTACCCAGGCGTTTTTAGACGCCGTTGGATACTTTGCACACAGTGGTGATGTTACCTATCTATTGCTCCCTCAGCGCGCTCTTTTGGGTGTGCCTAATGCTAATGGGGATTCTAGCCTCCACACTGCAATTGTCGGTGGAAGGACTGACGCTGCACACGCTATTGCTAAGGTGATGCAACCACAAGACCTTGATAACTACAACGCAGACCAACAAACTGCACTCCATCTTGCTGTGAGTATGGGTCAGCTTGAAATTACAGAGGAACTTTTGAGTCTCGGCGCTAATGTTTATGCAAATGATGCACGCGGCTCCACTGCCCTCCACCTTGCTTGTCACTCGGGCAAACCACGCCTCGTGCAATCTATTATGTCTTCAAACAAACAAACAGACTTTATTACACACATAAACTACGATGGCCTTGCAGCCATTCACGTTGCTGTCCTCACAACCCAGCCTGAAATACTTGATACCCTCCTTTCTTACTCCACCGTGCCTGTAAATACACTCGACGGTGAGAGCGGTCGTACCGCCCTTCACCTTGCCGTTCACCATAACCTTTTGCACCAAGCTGAAGCTCTCCTGGCACACGGTCCTGCTATTGACATACAAGATGCATTTGGCAACACTGCCCTTCATTTAGCCGCTGAGTCTAACAATTCTGATATGGCTTTACTTCTTCTCAACAATGGAGCTGATGTTTCACTGCTAAATAGCTATGGACAAACAGCTCTTGATATTGCCTATAGCAATGGCAGTGAAATGTTTTCCAGAGTTCTTGTATCACCCGATACCGTATCTGTTTCTTCCAATGAAGTCGAACTTGAAACAATTGCAGATGATGTGGAGCTTGAAGCAGGCTACGAAATGCTTGTTGCAGAGGATGTCTCTACTATTCCCTCTAGTGAGTGGCAGATGCAAGGCTTGAATAGTGGAGCGCGCCAGGCCAAGAGCATGGTCAGCAAAATTTTACGCAAGGGGTCAAGGAAACATGTCAAAGCTTCAATCCTTCCCTCTCGCTCCAAGAAGAGCGAGTCAGAGGAACAAAATCACACACAGAATTCTATCACTCTCTTCACTTCACAACAACAAAATTTTGGGTTTGCCAAGAATTACAAGTCCAATAACTCGAACAAATGGACGTTGAAACGGCAGTGTTCAAACGCAGATTTTAAAATATTACAAACACAAAAAGATCATATAGCAAAAGAGTCCACCCAAAATTCTACCTCACTATTGGTTCAACTCTCTATGATCGATTAGATTATAATAGATTGGTAGTAATATTTAAATTAGAAAGTTTTTGAAAACAAAGCCCATTCTGGTAATGGTCATGATATAATATTAGAACGTAATAAAATATAAGGTTTGAAATTTAAAACTGAGTTCTTTTCTGTCCAGTTTGTATTTTGAGGTATGGAGATAGAGTCTAGGAAGCCAATCGAGCATATTGTTGGTACAATTTGAAACATGTGTACAACTCTTATAAAGCTTGCTTTGCCATCATTTTTTGAGAAGCTGCAATTTTTATTATGTATTTTGTTACTCAAAATAAATCTTTTCTTGAGACGTGTACGCCATAAAATAGTTATTCAAGAAAACAATTCATAGTAATAATACTGAATGGAACTGTATTCCGTAATTACTTTGGTCTGCCTTGTTTAAAAAATCTTAATGTAATATTGGCATTGTCTGTACTGCTCCAGTTTACTAGATCATTTCCAGCCTTTAATGAGTCATTGTGTAGTAAAAACGCTTACATTAAACAGTATTGTCAGTCAGTCATTGAGAATTAACGTGGAGGTGAGGTTATCATGTCATTACAGTAGACTGGAAACAAAGGACTAATATAGCTGATGGTACTTAATATACATTTATTTATATAGCTCAAATACCTTTTGTTGTGGCTGAAATGGTGATATGTTGAAAGAAACCTCGGTTGCCATTTGTGTAGAGCTTGGTTAGGGGTGCTTGTGTGTTACCTAACTTGCACAAAATTAGTGGTAGGAACATTATTTCTTGATGTGATAAACATCATATTTAAATGCAGCCAGGTCGTGCTACAGGAAGAATAAACTGGTAGTCCATTTGGAAAATCTCCCTTCATTTATTTTGGCAAGTCCCATTCTAATAATCACCATGACATAATATTAGAAACGTAATCAAATACAAGATTGGAAAACTTAAACCGAGTTTTTTTCTGTCTAATTTGTATTTTGGGGTATGGAGACAGTCTAAAAATCAATCAAGTACATCACATGGCATATTGTTGGAACAATTGGAAACATAGGCTAAAATATTTTTTATTGTGGCTAAAATGGAAATATGTAGGAGGAAACCTCAGTTGTCATTTGTGTGGAGCTTGGCTGAGAGCGATGGTGTGTTACTTAACCTGCACAAAATTAGGGGTCGGAGCATTATTTATTGATGTGGTAAACACAATGTTTAACTATACAGCCACGGCCAGGCTATAGGAAGAATAAACTGGAAATCTATTCGGAAAATACCCCTTAAGTTATTTTAACTGGCATAGCAATAGATAGGTGGAAGGCATATAGCTAGCCCTTTCATCATAAGCCTTCCAAACTCAATGGTCAGAACATTACTTCTAGATGAGTTATAATACCATATATAACCATACTGGAAGAAATAACCAGGCCGGGCTATAGGTAGCTTATGCAATCGGAAAGTCCCAACCTATTTATTTTGACTGGTACAGCAATAAATGGGTGCAAGCATATAGTTAGCGCTCTTCCAACGTATGCCTTTTAAACTTTATGGTTAGAACATTATTTCTATGAGACATAAAACCATGTATAGCCATATCAAAGAAACCAACTTCTATTTAGTGGTGAGATCTGTGCAGACCGAACAATAGAAAAAATAAAATAGTGCCTTATAGACTTGAGAAACTTTTATTGATTTGCTTGGAATGGTATAGTAATAGATAGGTGCGTGAGTAAGCTTACAGTAACTTCCGGAAAAAACTATTTTAAATTAGTGGACAGAGCATTATTTTTAGTTTGGAGCTTGGTGCTACATAGTCGAGAATTTAATCAGTTCATAGAATAATGCTAAAAGCATGCAACCAACAATAAAATATTTGATAGGTATTGAGTTAGTGCTTGATCTGTTTGGATTCAATAAAATAGGTGTTTTCAGCATTCAAGAGCCAATTAAGACTTTGAAAATAGGCACATGCTAAGTTCACATTCATCGGGACGAATTTAATCAAAACTGGTTTTTTCAGCAAAAGAAGCCCAAGTACAAGGCTTTATATAATTATAATAGCAATGATACAGTTCAATTATATATATATATATAAATATTATTATCAATACTAGTTATATAAAAAGTATAGTAATCTATTATTGAGGATTGATTCTTTGTAAAAGTATCTTTGGCTGGCCTAGCGTTAGAACTAGTTGAATGATTTAATCTGTTAAAGCTCAGTTGAGGTGGTAGAAGTACAATAAAAGGCGTCTATGAAGACTCTGTAGGCAACTGGCTATAGTAATGATACCTCTGTTCTAGTTCTGAGGGAATCTATGCTGTGGTACGATAATGCAGATATTGCGCAATGAGACCGATCAGTAAGAGGTACGATGGAACCTTTCGCAAAGATTCTTATTGGCTACTATAATCATAGAAGACTACTCAGGCCCACTAGAATTATTTGGTCGCCCCGATAATCTAATACTCCTGTTCTCATGTAAACTACTAATTTATGTTACTAGTCACCATATCTATCGTTCTAGTTATTGGATTTTACAGTTGAAGAGCCCTTTAATGATCATCAACATCTCTATATATAGTGTTCTTCATCATTTTCTGTCGACATTAACGATCAGTTATGTCAGTGACGCAAATTTACATGATTCCACTCTATTTACACCAATCTCATTGTAGATCATCCGTTGCCCATCATATTCCCATGTACAGATATTTTAGGTGAACAAAATAAATCTTATAGATTGAATGGCTTTTCCTCACTTATGTAAGTGCTCGCATTCTATGTATTGACAAATCCATTTACCTAATTAAGAAGGTTCGTTATCCTTATAATCGGACCAATCACTAGATCCACTTGTTTCCCTAAACTTCGGACGAACTATGTTTTCATTCGAAGTTAACGGTCTTTCAACTACAGGCATGTTCTGGAATCCAATTTATGCTCTCATGTCAAATTATGTCTATAGTTTCCAAAGGGTTAAAATACATAAGTCGGATACTTAGCTAGAAAGCCAACAAGTTGCGTCCGGTGTTGCTTCTTCTGATAGTAACGATACCATTAGCATATACCCACGGTCACACTTAAATTAAAGTTACTACGCTTATAATGCATTTCCAGATATGAAGTTAAAAGCCTCGATATCTTTGAATCAACAGCCTGAAATTGAGGTGCAGTTATCAAGAGCTTTAGCTTGTAGATTGCCTGACAACAATTTACAAATAAAACTGAGTAACAACAATATTAGTTTTGTCCAATATATATATATATTGTGTATAGATCGTCAAAAATACGTAGAGATAGGATCAGTCCTTCGTGATTTATATCCATTTATAATTGAGAAAGCACCGAATTCTGAATTAAGATGCGTTTGATTTATTTAACATATCCCGTAGCATACGTGGTGTATAGATAGGCTAAGACAGATTGTTATAACTAAACAAGTCAGCAGAATGCAAGCACCTATGCCCATTAAGGTTTACGAAACATTCAGGAATATTTCACATCCTATCACTAACATAGGAATGCATGACGTTGTCCACAAACAGACCACCAGAAAAGAGCAGATACACGTTATATTTATATTCTGACAATCTACTGGTGCCCGGGTGAGTTTCATTTTAACCTTACTGCAACAAAAATAACACAACAATACGATAATGTAATATAAAATAATAATAATAAAAAATGCAAAGAGGTTTCACTGAACCAGCCAGCCCCATCCACTGCCTAAGCTTTATTAGAGATACATGCGTACATACATATATATATATATATATATATATACTAAGTAAGACGAGAGCGATCTAGCGAAGATATAAAAAGGTGTTTCAAATAATATTAAGGCTAGTTTTAACTTTCTTTCTTTAAGCAAAGTTTAAATAGCCCCAACATAGTACCAACCAAAGCGTATATATATTATATATACATGACAAAATTGGTACTGTAGAGATAGATGGGTAGACATATATAGATATGTGGTGATAATCTTGATTTCAGCTTCACCCCCGGTTATGCTATCCCACAATATCCTTTCTGTTTCTATCTTCTATTTTTTCTTGTCTGTCTTTTTGGTCTTGATAAAGCAGAAACATCCGGTAGGAGAGCTCTCCTCCTCTACATGTTTTGGTGTATTTGGATATGGAACTGGGTGAACTCCCCTGACTGGCTTGACGATGTCCTATACACACAATGTATTAATTACTATTAATTATTATCATATGCTCACATTCATGATAAATAAGGCATATAAATAGTGATATCAAACAATTAGGTGTAAGAAAGCCATTGATGAGAAGGTATGATAGATAAGCGGGTAGGCCAAGATTCTATAATGATATAATATACCGAGTCGATCAATACAGCTTGTACTATCCCATATATTTCTTTCCTTTCTCTCTACTCTCTCTCTATACTTAGAATTAAGCATTGGTTATTAGTAAAACAATATGGAAATATTGACTAAGTTAAGTGTTTTCTTTTTGTATAAATATATATAGCTCAGTATGCGTTGCTAGACATAGATAGGTCCATATTTTATTGATATGCTGTATATATGTAATGTATGATATGTGCCGGTGATATATACTATACAATCATGCCAAGTCATACCCCAAACATATATATATATTACACTGTGCTAGTTTATGTTATGCTATATTATATCCTATATTATATTACGTCAATGTGTATATATACATGCAATGCCATAATTGTATTATATTATTTCTATTTATGGAACTATTTAGAATTCGAACTATACCAGACTATATTTACCCTAAAGTATACTAATGCCATTTATAGCCGTATAGCTACACCAATAAAATCAGAGTATCATACCTTCACTTCATCTAGCCGTGGTGCTGTTGGCCTATGAGGAGTTGATACGGATTTCTCAGGTAGCTATTAGTTAAAATGGCACAAAGTAATTATTAATTTATCAAGAAAATAAATATATATTATATGATTGGCATTAATTACTATTATTGTATTGCATTGATTAATTAGTAAATTCAATCGGCCATAATTAATTGTAGATGCGACGGATCCAAGCCATAGGTTAAACTTTCTACCGATCAAGCAACCTACCAACAGTTCATAAATAATTTAAGTTAATTTGTAGTTCAAGGTTAAATGATTGGTAGTGGATTGCATATATCGATCATTCATATTATAATGATATTATGTAAATATAAATGGTATATATACATACAAACATATATAATACGCACAATCCAAACCTCAAACCTACCACTAAATCGTCCCAGTCAAACACATTGTCTATAGGCCAATTCTGTTTCTGACACACGGCCCTGAACATGCCTCTCATATAGTCATACATGGGGCACTCCTCAAACCGCATAGCTCGTACATACTTCATATATACAGAGAAAGCCTCTGCAAAAGGGTGCATGTGTATGTAGGCATGTATGTATGTATATGTATGCATGTATATGTGAATGAGGTGGGAGACATAAATATACAACTAGTATAGTACAGAGGTTATATAACGGGTTGTGATTGGTTTGTATATATATCATAGTCTATTACAATCCCTACATGCATGTGTAATTCATTAAATTGATTGGCGGGTTTTCCTCTAATTGACAGTTCAGGTCTCATATCTAAATAATTAAGTTATCAGGTGACACTGGAATAATAATTACATTATTGATATGGCTTTAATAAATCAACATATCCCTATATCCTCTCTCTCCTACTTGTAAGCATATCCCTAAGAGAGAGAGACAACACCTACCAGGAAGACCAGCACATAGTACTTCTATAGGGGTATTAATTTTACATTCACAGATCCTTTGATAGCGACTCTCAGCATTAGAAGCTTTCAGGCCCTGCCAAGGGAGACAACCCCGTAGAAAGTAACAGAGCATATGGCCAATAGCCTCCATGTCATCTCGTCTGCTTTGCTCTAGGGGGCCGTGTCAGTCCAAAGAAAAGAGTGCTTGTATAGGATGATAGCAGGATAGTAGGATAGTATTATGGTATATCTCCAGCCCATACAATTACAGCTAGAACATCCCTTCCTAACAGGCTCTTAAAATGCCATCTCCAATAAGCATAGACCCATAAAATAAGTATTAATCCACACATATTTCCATATGCATATACAAATATATAATAAATATCATGTCCAATAAATACCGACCCATAAAATAAGCACCAATCAACCCCTATTCCATATATATAGACACAGTATAATAAAGGTAATAGTGTATAGTATAGGTATAGTATAGTAATATAGTGCCTACCACATTTGCGATGCGAGTTTATACTCATGTATCTTGCCGTACCAACCATTGAATTTCCCCTCCTAAAATTAATGTGTTTGCCGTATTTAATTAATTGTCCAGCCTGTTACATCCCCCTCCGCCCAGGGGTTTTAATTAGTATATTTAATGCAGTTAGTGTAGTATAATTAGTGTAATTAGTACAACTGGTATAATTAGTGCAATTAATATAACCAATGGAATTAGTATAACTACTATAACTAGTAAAATTTGTATAACTAGTATCAGTAGTGTAATTGGTGCATTGTCATCCATTCGTAGATCCCTTTATATATTCAACTTCCTAATGAATGATTTCTGAGTATACTGCACGAGGAATAGTCCTCATAATCAATGTATTTATATACTACAGCAAAATGGAGTGCCATGGGTGACAAGATAGTGTATATCTAATATAAAGACTATTACATATCTACATACACATATACAGATATACACACATACATACATATCTAATAGCAGCCCACCTACTTACCAACCCAAAGTCAACCATATACACAATATTTCCCTCTCCCTTGCTCTTCAGTCCCATCACAAAGTTCTCTGGTTTGCTATCTCGAAATACAAAGCCATGCGAGTGAAGTGTTTCCATACGTGTAATCTGATATCGTAGGGTATAGGTTAGTATAGTATAATATGATATAGTATGGTATAGTATAATATAGTATAGTACAA
>NAOQ01000056.1:51265-70454 GCA_002751075.1 Ichthyophonus hoferi | reverse complement strand
TATGAGACCTACGCGCTACCAACTACGCTACCAAGACGACAATATTTGAACATCATAATTGATCTATCAGTTAAAAGTAAAATGGATTTGCTAATTAATTTATCTTCCTGCATACAATTTTCAAGCCAAAATACAATGTATGAAGAGGCATGAAAAAGAAGCAATCATATTTTCCTATTCTTATTTTGGTAATGAAAGATATATTGTCATTGTCCCACGGTCTATGCAGCATAGCTTGACAAACTTTAGAATTATCTTTATAACCCTGAGCTGAATCTCAACAGGTTTAAATCCCCCAAGAACAGACCAATAATAGGTGGTAGGTAGTAGTGACTTGTACATAGTCTTCAGGATCTCCAATTAGTTTGCGTATATTAATAGCCACTTGATCCGATCTATCTATCCTTAAGACACAGTGGTGGTAGAGGTTCTATAAAAGGCGCGCACACCGACTCTTCAGGTAACTGGCTGTAGTAATTATACCTCTGATAGCTGATAGGCTTTAATTCTTTTTTTAATATTTATATTTTTCTATTCAATGATTAGCTTACTGAGCCAACTTAAAAGAAATAAAACACCTATATTATACGAATTGGTATGCATTAAAAATTCAATCACTTTGTCAATTATTAGATTTAGATTTACACTGCATTTAAGACGACTTCACATACTATATATCATGTTTCGCGTTTGCTATGTACATATAGTATATACATTATATTTGTTATTATTATTAACGAGTTAATACGAAGGGTGTTGATAAACACCCGTCTGTGACATGGAGTTATGATCTTTTGAAGTAGACAAAATGTGTTTGTGTTCCTGGTCATGTACGAGGTGATAACCAGATATATATAGCATCCAAGTAAACCTTGTTTACCCTACGCCACGCGGTCAGTAGTGGGGGAAGATGACCTCCACCTCAACCAGTGCCCAGTGATATGATCCAAGAATGCCAGCCCCATTCCTGTTGCTATGGTAATGATAACTCCCGTCAATGCTTCAAATAATAATTGGGGGGCAAAGATCTTCCACACCATGAGGTGACGTCGATGAAGGAAGGCCGCACCAGCTGCGGATGTGACAAGACATGTTCGATACAACAGCCAAAGTACGCTTAGGCGCTCTACCCGTCCAGGTAGTGAGGGAGAGGAGGGTAGGGATGATAGGAGACTTGTTTCACAACCTGGAAGGAGTAGAATGCGGCGGGCTCGTCCACAGGGCCATAGAGCAAGGAGAGGAAGGGCCAAGGAGATTAGGAGCGGGGAGCAGAAAGTGTTGAGACTTACTAGGATAACTGTATGTGCACACAGGTATATTAATATAATATAATAAAATGGAATTGACTAGAATAGAATACATGGTATTATGCTCCCACAATAGTCATGTTTCTATGTACTTGAGTGCTACATTAGTACAAAGCGAAAAGCCAAATAAACCCAAGAGGTGCACATATGTATGTATGTACATTACGGGGTTGATAATTGCCAGGATTGATGTTATATGTATATATATACATAGGTACCTGGTCACTATAAATAGCATGATATAATATGATATGCATTATATTTCCATATGTTCCTTTATATGAATTCAGCCATATATAACATAAACATGCTTGCTCATTAACAGAAAGGAAACAAAGAGAAAAGATAGAGTAAGCGGGAAAAATAACAGGAATAAAAGAGCCAATAAAAAGGCATAACATCACCTGAAGCCCAGTAGTTCATGCTGGAAAATCCCACAAAGGCAGCTGACCATTGGACAGTAGGGAAGGTGGTTTGATGGCCTGTGGCATAAAAGAAACAAACCGAGCAAAGGCTCCAGGCTGCTATCCCGGACCAGTCCCCCCAACTGCTTCTGTATATATATACATCACAATCAAAGATATAATTGGTTAGCTAGTGATGTGGTATGTGTTATACTAAGTAATAATATATATATTGCTGGAACCAAAGTGTTCATTGCACTTTTACAGTTCATTTTTTCATTCACTGTTATCATATTGGCTTATTACTAGAAAGAAAAAAAAAACTTCCTAGTTAAGTTTGATAGGGTTTCCTTGTCATCAATTAATGTTTCTTATTGAGTCGGAGCTTAGTGCTGCAAGGTTGATAATCCAATCACGTCATAGAATAACCTGCGCTAATCGCTTACAATCAATCAAATACTATGTAGGTATCGATCAGTTAGTGGATAGTCTGTCTGGATCCAATAGAACAGATGGGCTTAGCATTCGAGAGCCAATTAGGTCTCGAGTGATGGAACTAAGTACAACAGATACTAGTTTGATTTACAATATATATTCATTTTGTTTTAAACAGCAAAAAAATAAAAAACCATTTTTAGTTCTGTTGTTGGCTTGTTCCTATCGTTTTAGAAAGGACTCAAGTTTTTGTTTCCAGTATATACATATATCTATCTATACATACAATGATGCATATGGCTGTACATTACCTTTAATATATGGATTTGTAAATATACGTCATATATCGTAATATACGGTTGCCTATGTGGTAGTATCATACAAATATTATATGTAACATATTATATCACAACCAATCATAGATGAGAAGACAACATAAGACTGGAAATATGGTGTAGATTCAATGAATAAAGGGGTAGTATAACCATACCCGGCTATAATGTCTATCATGTTATTGGTCGCTACTTCCTGATGTGACACGCGGGTAGATACAGGTACCTTGTGAATCCTGGGGCCTGAATACACCGTGTTATGTACTATATATTATATAGATATATAGTATTTAGTATAGAATATATAATATTGATGGTGTATAGGTGTACAGTACGTTATAATATAATCTATGCTACTTTACTATAAACCATGAATATTTAAGTAATCAATAGTCCAAGCACATGACAATACATCTAAACATGTAAATGTTATACATCATACCTACCTGCCTATCTACCTACCTACGTACATATATCAATATGACCCTACCTCCACTTGCTGCCAGATCCATGACCTTAGACCCATCCCTAGATACCAATTTAAGATGACTTGAGCCAATCTTATTGGCCTTTTCACCATGTCCCATCAATTGGGCCGATCTTATCAACCCTACACCTGTATGCATCTGAAGAACACAGAATGCGCCTACACTCAGTCCAAGGACACCAATCACATACTGTGGTTGTGTGATTAACAAGACCACCCATTGGATAACTATCAGAAGTGCCACAAGGCATGCTGATAGGGCAGTAGCTTCACCAGCCCACAGCTGTTTGATTGGATAAACAGGTGTCATCTGAGGGCATAAGAGGTAATATAAACTGAGCAGTGACATGCCATAGACAATCTTTGGTAGAATGGTCTGAATGAAGGAACTGTAGTGGGCTCCTATATTACCACCTGCATATGAAGCGTGCATAGTAAATATGTATGTATAGATGTGTCAGTAGATGGGGTCGAGAGGGGCTCTATTATTGTAACATGGAAAATTGAAATAGGGAAGGAGAGTAGAATACTGAGGGCCCATAGGAAAGAGAGATAGAATTTTTAAAAATGTACCGGCTGCATAGTGGAGACCCCAGTAGCCAATGATACTGCCGATTGTAATGGGCAGAATGTAGTGCATTACCAAATAGACCCCCCCATGAAGGTTGCCTGTAACCCCCCACATAAAAAAGTTTAAAATTCGGAACCACCATCCTCTCCGAGATCAGATATTATAATTATGGACCAATTATAGTCCATAATTAAAATATAAAGGATACAATTTCAAGATGGTATGTAAAAATTAATGTTTTAATAAGAAATCTCAGGATATGACAGATTTCAATATTTATTTTATTAATCTACATTACTCACGACTCTAATGGTTATTTTGTAGTTACATATATCAGCATTTCGGCTTACAAATCTGGGAATTTAATTCTTTGATCCTGGGAGAGGGAGAGGGAGAGAGTTCCAACGGAAAGAAAACACTACAGTCTTATTAGGCCTGGTCTATTGGGATTTTATGTTCCATCTCTTTTCTGAATTATATTAACATAGCAATAGGCCTTGCACCCATTACTTCTACATACTAACCTACATACTATCATACAATCATACATACTATAATACTAGCCTACATATACCGTTGTACCGGATCGGTTGACCCAGCAAACACAACATTCCGTCTGTTATACCCATTGACCTCAATAATAATAATACAAAATTTAATTTTTCCATACAGTGATTTGCAGTCTACAAAATTATGTGGAATGACATCGATACATATGTATATTGATTAAACAGAGCTGCCAATTAACTGGCAGTTTTATTTATAATAACAACTTATGCCTAGTGGGTTTTAAAGATTTTTTTTTCAGGGCAGTCTTTCATTGCAAAAAGATTTTCTGCTCCTGCTTCAAATATCCAATGGAAATCATTAATGTACGTTGATAAGGCAATCATGATCATCTAATATATGGGTATATTCCATACGGATATGTATTCATGCATATATATGTATAAGGACGCGTGTGCTTATTGATGCATATATAGATATAGATATATCTACTTATGCAAGTACAAGTATAGACCTAGTATCATTTGGTGAAAAAGTCCAAAACATAGGTATGCATGTATGTTATATACATATCTACATGCAGATGCTGAGTTGCATGTAGGAATATCAAGCAATATATAGGTAATTATAACCCTATACCTACCTCCCTGCCTCCAGTTCCAGTGTCCCATCCAATAGTAGCAAGCTGATCCCCACAGAACTAATAATATGGTTAATAGCCATACTGGATGATTGGTTCCAGCCTTGCAGTCCAATTGCTCCTCACGACACATGTAAGACACCTCTCTAACCAATCGTATTACAGCAGGAAGTGCTATGGCCGCCAATAGTGTAGTACCATATTGCCTCTATCTCCATAGATCCCCCCAACCCAAAATTTCCAATGAGTTGTAAATATAAACATAACTATGTGATAGTAATAGTAATAGTAATAGTAATGTAATAGTAATATATATATTTAAAATAATCATTACATACACAACCCACTATCTATAGGTCTTCATATAACCATGCCCATATATTTATATCCAACCAGTCAAATTTCCATTACAAAATCTAAAATCCTTGAAATTCGACATATAACAATAAAGTTGTAGAGCATTGCATGACATGCATGACATGACTAGAAGGTTAATACGTGTTTTACATAGTAATAATCTATGGTCTCGTAAACGTTTTGGCTAGTCATAATAAAGCTACAAGAAATATTCCAATTATATGCCTTTAAAATAATTGAGGAGTGTACAGCATATATATGACTTAAGAGTAAGAGAGAAAGAAGAGGGAGAGGGAGAGACCACTGTACCTGTATTTAATACATGATACACATCCAATAGTAAATCCAAGATAAAAACTAAACAATACAATAAATAAGAGAAAAAATAAATAAAGAAAAAGAGTCAATCAGAGAGGGCAGATGAGACGCACCGACGGATCCTTGGTGCGTATTGAAGCCATGAGGACCCAGATATAGGCCGCACACAGGGTGCATAGGAGGAAGCCTGCAATATGATCCATGTGTACAACGTAACTGTTAGAGAAATACATCCCGCAGTGTAGGCATACGCACACCGTGGCTATTGCCCAATCGGGTTGAAGTGTCCTCGTCATATTATTGTTCCTGAGAGTGTTAAAGATATAAATAGGTGTACCTTGAAATAGAAAGAACGAATTATTGGTAGGAAGTCATACATCCATTTAGATAGGTAGGTAGGCACTTTGCGATTTGTAGTTTGATATATATATATTGTATTAGATTATATGATATTAGGCATTTTTAATCCGTATTTAATTCGCCAATTATCAATTCTCCTGCTAAAAAAAAAATAACGCCATCTTATATACTTTATGACGTCACACAATAAACCATGATATACAACAATATCATATATAGTGTAAGGAGCAACATGTAGTACGTCATATACCTGTAGAGCAATACATAAACCATATATCTACATTTATATAAAGTTGATACATACATAGATCAGTACCTATTGTGCAGCCAATAAGGCAAGGCCACTGATGCATGACCAATCATTGAGCCCAGGGCAGCGCCACCTAGAGTCAATATATGGGAAGAAGATATATCTATATCGGTAATTTCCGATCCTATAATCCTCCCTAACCCACAGGAAATTCCACCAAGAATCCCCCCAACCACGATACGTAGCCATGGCTGGAAATCTAGTGGGTGAATATAGATTAACAATTCAATGGATTGGTGCAATAAAATTAAGTAACAATTATAAAAGGCGTGGGATTCAATCAGGAAGCCTCAACAAAAATGCGCAACTAATAGTTGTGGTCTAGGGGGATTTGAAGTGAGTATGGATTATAAATAGATCCCCCCATAATAAGCAAATTAATATGTAGGACAACTATCTAATACTAGCAAAAGATGTTGTAGTCGTTTCTTATTCTCTCCACTTATAATATAAGGTTGGTATCTAAATATGGACATACCACCACATGTGTACTAACGTCATAATCATGTCATACCACATATACTAAGGAATGACTGCAAGGTATTTGCATTTCTCAGCATTAATTCCTTACTATTCTCCAATGAAAGGCATGAAATTCTAACAATTTCAACAAAGACCCTAACGGTAACACCAACCTTACACCCCTGCCAACATATTGACCCTCACTTCGCATTAAAACCAGAAATAAATAAATAATTATATTTCATCGATCAAAACCATAATAACTTAATTAGCTATCATTCAAATCCATGTATGCAATCACCTAAACACATTGTTAATAAACCAAATCTGCCCCCAATCAAATCCACGAATGGGAAACATACTTTCAAGATGGCAGGCGTTTATATATAAAATCATGGTAAGTACTGTACACCCCAGAATCCCCATGCCCAGTTTCATGTCATTGATGTCAAACTGAGCCCATATACTACGACACAGTGCACGTGCTTGCACAATATAATCTTGCATCAGAATGTATGCCTGGCGCTGTTTTTGGATGACCAGTAATATCTGGGGAATAAAATACGGGTCACGTGTTATCATCTACATATATAGCATAGCCAAGGAAACTATAATGATAATTATCCAATTAATTAATGCTGAGTTCCGAAGTATTCTATATACAAAATGCTATTTTTTAGAAAATACAAAAAGGGTTCTGTGAGACAGATTCGGACTCTTGATTCAGTATTGATAGTGTATAAAGGCTCCACAGTTTTTCTCCTAAATTCTCTGCATACAATAGTGAGCATCACCCTAAACACAAGTGAGGTCATTATTACAGCCATATGCATGTATATGTATATATATACAGGCTGAAAAGGGCAATAGTATATAATGTATAATATATAATATATAACAAAAATACATAATGCATAGAATATAGGGTGGGTCAGAAGAGAAGGAAGGAAAATGCTGGGGCATCTATGTAAACATATATATATAACCAACTTGTTGAATACAATCATTTGGTGGTAGAGTATACTGACATCTTACTATTATATACTATTATATATATGTACATACTAAGAATTACAGGAATCCAATATGATTAGAGAAAGGATAACAGCCTACTAAAGCTAAATTATATAAATAGGAGGGGGATGTTTTTAATTTTATCAACCAATGCAATATTGGCAATATAAACTATATAAATTAGTAGCAAATAAGAAGGACGATAGTCTGACCAATCCAGTGTACGTATACATACATCATCATTAGACAGCTTGATATTCATCCCATCATGTAGGTCTGTATATGCCATTATAGCTTTATCATAGAGATCTGCCAATCGTCTTTCATCCTCACCTCCAAATCCACTGGTCCTTTCTGCATACTTCATCAAGAAGTTCCTCATTTGCCCTACATTAACCCGCATAGCCTTATTAAGGTTCATAAACCCCTTGATGACATCATCCGTTCCACCATTTGAAAAGGGAGGGACAGTGAAAAAGAGCTCTGGAATAATTCCCCCTAGATTGCCAAAAGGCAAGGGGGACCCCAATAGAAGAGAGAGCGTAGCAACTAGATCTACCTGTTGCACTATCCGCCTATCAGATTTTTCACTGGCATCACTGGGTCGCAACCATTGGTCCCACATATCTGTCGGAGAGCCAATCATACCGGGTTGATTAGGTGCATAAATAAACAATCCGGCCTCTACCTCACGTGAGCTGTCTCCTCCGTGGTCACCTGACTCTGTCATTCCGTGATCGCCAAACACCAATAGGATAGTGTCGTTGGATAAGTTGTGAACAATGGTTGAGATCATATCATCTACCTGTGAGGGAGAGAGAGGGGTTGCTATGTTGTTAATAGTGATGGTAACTATGGTAAATAGGATGTGCATACGTGTACACATATACCCTCTAATGATTGGGCAATAATCATCTGATATCCATCCTTATCTGTAATGAGGGAGGCAGGATCCCTTTTATTATTAGGAGAGCCAATTATAAGCGCCGAATAAAATATAAAGATAAGGCAAGGTGGCCTATGATCGGTATTAAATATACAAATACTGATTGGCTTAAATTGACATCCAGTAATAAATAAAAATAAAGAAAGAGAGAAAAAGAGTAATAACTACATTATCCTATACAGAGGGGGCCAGGGCATATACCTACATATAGATATATACGGACTATGATTATTCATACATATACATGTACCCAAATATATACATATACATACACACATATATACATGGAGGCACACACATACACATATATATATACACATATATACATACATATATACAATACATACACCTCTACTCTACCTCGTACAGTTTGTCGGACATAGCCGGGTGATGAGGCCCATAGGTATGACCACAATGATCCACTCCTAGCATATGGCCAATCAACACGCTCCAATCATTCTCTGTACCAATCAATACACATTATTAATTATAGTATTGAATATGTCATATCTTTAAGGTAAAATTATAATATCAAACCGGCTTCATTCAAAGGCTGTGATTAATTCCCTTTAAGATATAATATGATGACGTAATCGGACAACAGAGAAATAACTATCGTATATACATTTGCATCCATACATACTTCAACAGTAACCCTCGTTCCCACCCCCATCCCGTATACATTTAATTTTTGTTTAGTAGAAATATTTTACATAGGCTTATAGTAGTATTATCGTGTTTTCATTAAGCGTTATATATAGGTGCATATCTCCCGCAATTAGAATCACAATCCAACCAATTGTATTGGGTTATTTTAATTAATTTGGTGTAATCGAAACCAGAGAATTCAGTATGAATTTATATTAATAGACCAATAAAAACACGAAGAACTATTATATACTATATAATATCACATGCTTATATATATACTACAGTGGGGTCTGTAATAACAAGGATTATCAGTACGGACATATCTATAATAGTATGATAGAACAATGTAACACTATAATAATATAATAATATAACAATATAATTATACAACAATACCACAACATACAACCACAACTCTGCAACAACTCTGCAACAACAACACCGTACTGTACATACTGTGGATCTCGTCTACCATATGGTCCTTGACGCCCCTGTCCACTGTATGTAGATCACCTACATTAAAGGAGTCATAGGGGAAACTACGAAGGAAGATACTAGGAAAGAGGCCAGCCCATGTGTCGTCTCCCATGTGTACTATCTGTCAGTACACCGTTGGTTACTATGGTTACGATGGTTGCTATGGCTTCTATGGTTATTATGATCCAATCACTAGTAGTCTTTAAACGGATATTAAACATAGTGATGCTACATACTGTTACAATTCGATATGGTCTACCTATAGGTTTACCGCAATATACTTATACATATATACATACATTGTTGTTCGTGTAACATTAAGCACAATAAAAATATAAATCTATCATGTTATCGGCTGATTAATAGAAAACTGAAGAATTAAATGAGAGAAGATTGATGCCTTATATTATATAAAATTAGCCTTAAAGAGCTAGTACGGAAGGTTCTGATTGACTCGAGAGATCCAATCCGACCCATAATAAGGTAAGCCAATGTAATTATATATTTAAGATTTTATATGAATAGTATAGCTAGGCCCAGGTTTGATTGGTAGGTAGCTACACTTACCTTATGCCCGGCCTGGACCAATTGCATCAACATATTATCCTCTTCTATCGCTGTACTATCAAAATTATTTCCTGCATCTATGAAGGTAGGCAGGCTACCAGTGGTTAATCCCTTGATCCTTTGCATGGTTGTGGTTGGTGCATCTGCGATGAACTTGTAGATCTAGTGATAATGATAGATCAAGGTGAGTAGGGTATATGGGGTATAGGGTATATAGTATATAGGGTATAGAGAATATAAGGTATATAAGGTTACAAGATATATAGGGTATATAGTATATAGGGTATAGAGAATATAAGGTATATAAGGGTACAAGATATATAGGGTATATAGTATATAGGGTATAGAGAATATAAGGTATATAAGGGTACAAGATATATAGGGTATATAGGCTATATAGAGTATAATATATATATATATATATAGTGTAGAAAATGATAACACTGCAGTTAGAATGTCTCTAGATGTTTAAATTCTGTGTAAGTATACTATATCTACTATACCTATATATGTTTATACTACTTTATAGTATCTTAGCACATCATACCCTATAATATCCCATCCTATTCTATCCTATCCTATCATATCCTATAATATCATGCTTTATAATACAATATAATATCCTATAATACCCTATTCTATCATATTGTACCCTATAATACAATGTCATATAATATCATTATCATATCATATCCTATCATATATTTAAATCTACACACTACCTCATAACTCAATCATTATCCTACAATCTATATAATCTTAGTATTATAATCCAAATCAACCAAATAAAAGCAAATAATAAGACATAAAGTATACACAACGCCAATAACATTATATATCTACACCAATCTTGCCCAATCAATAAATATCCCCCCTCTCATACGTCGCTTCTATTGAAACCATAGTAACCATAGTAACCAACCTGAGCAAAATGGTTGCCATGAGGGAACTTCAACAACTTATTAACGGTAGACAAATGATTGGTAAAATAGGCCGCTGTGCCCAAGGACTCAGCTGGTAATTGTGCAGCGGTTTCGTTATAGAAAAGAAAATCATAGCGCAAAGCATCAACGAGAAGAATAACTGCCCGCTTATAGGCAGGAGGGTGCCAGGAACAAGAGGGTGCGTCTAATGGACAAGAGAAGAGTCATGTTTATAGTAGGTGTTTAGGTTTAGGTAGGTTACAGTGGGTATGTCTGCCTGGCTGTAAATATGAATACCCCACTATAGATGACTTATGCACTGTATTATATCAGTGTATACTTCATTATATTGTGTTATGCTACATTATGTTATAATATACTCTACCTTGCCATACTATATTATAGTATACTACAGGGAAAGGAATAATATGCAAGTGTAGAGTAAAAGTGGGATTTAAAGTGGGTAGCAGGGTAAGCAGATATTCTAGGCAAGGGAGGAAGGGGAGTGTAATAGGGTATAGGGGAGAAGGGAGACTGTAGAGACGGGTGCAAGGTTATTTGATTAAAATTTTCGGTTAATTGGGGAACATGCTTATCAGGGTGTGTAAGTAGGTGTATATGCATGCATGAATATGTGTATGTATGCATATGTATATATATATATATATATATGGGTTGTGTGTTAATAGATAACAATATAGATGTCATTGTGAGTGAAAGGCAGTTTCACAGTGGTGTGAACTGGTATAATGAAAGCTATGGTGTGTCAGCAAAAGCTTGGAAATCAACCAACATGCGCTTCATATTTCATAAAGATAGATATAAAGTATAGAAGAAGAAAGATTTAAAAGTAAGAGAAAATGTGAGAATATATAAGAGAAAGGGTGTGAAGAAGAGAGACAGAGGCAGAGGGAGACTGACCTGATGAAACCTCTGTACCTACAATACCAAAAACAGGTTTACAGGGACTTTTATCTTCTAGAACCATCCTAGTAAGTAGGAAACCATGCATGAAAATATAGAGGCCTGCCCCTTGCAAAGCAAGTAGCCATAGCAACACATAATACACCCTACTAAACATGGTGATAGGTATGTTGTTATGTTATGAAATACTGCAAATATAAAATATAAAGCTATTTATTGTTTAATATTAATAGTATTAATGGCATAACAGTGTCTAAAACAGTAATTTAGTAAGTAGCATCTTCATATATAAATTATATTATAATGTTAAAATTAAAAAATTAAACACATCCTCAACTGAATTCTAGGATAATCGGATAATAAACTGGTAAAATAAATCAGAGCCTACTTAGCCAGCCTTTACCCTTGTATTATATAATACCATTAATTCTATACTATAACTATACTATAATATATAATAATATGCCACATACAGTATAATATCGTTTAAGTATAGTAAAAGTAAATATGCTTAGTAGGAATAAATTAAGTATCTTAAATTATTTAAATTAAAACATTACCCAATCATAAATGATAAAATGCAATCGATAACACTATTGGCTGACAACGCACCCACTTTAACTGCATTCACTACAGGTATATGTATATATCACTATATTGGTTTATTGAGTACCATTTTTATATATAAGCTATATAAAAATATACGTATATAACAATATGAAAATAAATATATTACAAAAACAAAACAGTAAGCTTAATATTTAAATTATTTTAACTAGAAATTTGGGCAATCATAAACAATAAACCACAATCAATAAATCCATTGGTTACAAGTTCATCCTGCACATACCTCAATACTTTCACTGCAGCCACAGGTATATGTAGGTGCCATTTTCTGACTACCAAATAAAAATAAAAATAACCCAATAAACATATATATATATATATATATTATAATATTTATAGTATATAAATTAGAATAACAGAACAAACCAGTTTACCATATAAAATAAAATCAAATATCTTAAATTATTTTAACTAGAAAATTGACCAATCATAAACAATAAAATACAATCGATAAATTCATTGGCTACCAGTCCACCCTAAATCAATACCTTCACTGCATCGACCATAGGTATATGTATGTGTCATTATCAGACTACCAAAAAAAAAAAGAAAATGACCCAATATAAAATATATAATAATATTCATATATGTTTATAGTATATATATAAGCATAACAAAAACAAGCAGGCTTATGATTTAGAATAAATTCAAATATCTTAAATTGTTTTAACTAAACAATTGACCAATCATAAATACGAAAACACAATCGTTAACTCCATTGGCCAAAAACCACCCGGCACGCAAATACCTTCACACCATCGACCATAGACACATGTATATCTGATTATCTGACTACCAAAATAAAAAAATAAAAATAACCCAGCATAAAATATATTATAATATTTATATAAGGTTACAGTATATAGATAGGTATAACAGAAACGAACAGGTTTAACATTTAGAATAAAATCAAATATCTTAAATTAATTTAGCTAGAAAATTGGCCAATAATAAACAATAAAACACAATCGATAAATCTATTTGCACATCAATACTTCCACTGCATCGGTCACAGGTATATATATGTGTCATTATCAGACTACCAAATAAAAATAAAAATAATCCAATGTAAAATATATTATAGTATTCATATATGTTTATAGTGCATAGATAAGCATAACAAAAACAAGCAAGCTTATCATTTAGAATAAATTCAAATATCTTGTTATTTCAACTAGGCAATTGGGCAATCATAAACATTAAAACACAATCACTAAATCCATTGGCTACGAGTCCACCCTGCACGCAAATACCTTCACAGCATCGGCCATATACATATGTATGTCTGATTATCTGACTACCAAATTAAAATTAAAAATAACCCAATAAAACATATTATAATATTTATTTATGCTTATAGTATATATATATATATATAAGTATAACAAGAACAAAAAAATTTACCTTTTAGAATAAAATCAAATATCTTAAATTAATTTAGCCAGAAAATTGGCCAATAATAAACAATAAAACACAATCGATAAATCTATTTGCACATCAATACTTTCACTGCATCGGCCACAGGTATATGTATGTGGAATTTTCTCACTATCTAACAAAAAATAATGTTAAAATAAGACTATTTAATTAAGTTTAGTATTTCTTTATATGGGTATAAATATTCAATATTATTAACATTTATTATTACATGTGTAGCCTGGGAAAATAGTTAGTGCACTCTATTGGTGTTAAACAACAATCGAAAATAATCTATCAAAATTGAACCAGCCAATTGTAGAAATCCGGCAGTTATGTAATGTCCTTCAGTTATTGGTTTCAATATTATGTCATCAAGTAATGTTATGCAGCCCCAGGGCAACCCCCATTTTACGTCAGCTTCAGCTGCTGTCGTACGCCAGATCCAGAGCCAGAGCCAGATCTTACAATAGACAGAACTGGAGCCAATGGCAGGGACTACAAAAGAGCCAATGGCAGGGCTTACAACAGAGCCTGATCTTAGAATAGACTGAACCGCAGCCAATGGTGGGGCCTACAATTGAGCCAGAGCCAGAGCCATAGCCATAGCCAGAGCCAGAGCCAGAGCCAGAGCCGGAACATGAAGGAACATTTAACAGAGTCTCCCTCTTATATATATACTTCTTTACCATCACCGTTCTTTTCCTATTCCTTTTTATCTTTTTTATGCCTTAGGTGAAATAATTTGCATAGATATAGTGGGTGGTGTTAAAACATGAGTGTTTAATTAATTTCTGTATTTGTTTATATGGTTATAAACATTTAATATTATTAGCATTGCATATATAGCCTGGGAAAGTAGCTAGTGCAATCTATTGGTATTAAACGGGAATCCCTCCATAAAAATTAAACCAGCCAATGGTAGAGATTGTAATCACATCATAATCCATTTCCATTTCAGAACATGTCATCAATCACACGTGCGATTATTATTAGTTTCCAACATAAGATTGTACAATATTTAACCAATCTCATCACATCTTTAGAACAACTAATATGTGACACCCTCTCTGAAACAAATCCCTCTAAAAGTAAGAGTAGTTTTACATTATAAGATTATATGTATGTATACTATATAGCTAGAGCCAGTGATTGACCTGTGCCTGTGCCTGTGGCAACAGGCAGAGCAAAAAAGGACATTTAACATAATCTGGTGGATCTCCTTTTTTTTTCTTTTTTTCCATATATTGGCTGCTATGCCACAGCCATTTCTGAATGCCTTCAGGAATGTTTAATTATTTTCCGTATTTCCGTATATGGCTATGAAAATTTAATATTATTAGCAATTATTATTACATAAGTAGCCTAAAAAAATAGCTAGAGATCCTATAATACTATAATAAGCCAGTTCAAATTATAGGTGCGATTGCTAATTCCCAACATATAGGATGTACAATATTAACTTTATACACACACACACGCACACACACACACACTCACATATATATATATATATCTATTGGCGTAAATAGTCGATAAGAACATCATGAAACTCAGGCCCCAATCTTGAGCCAGCATGCGAACCAGTCTTTTAGTCCAACCAGCTGCGTAGGCTTCTATCCTGGTAGCACTCATGCAAATTTTGGCAAATAAATCTGCAGCGTTCAACTTGGTGTTGACATACTCAAGCCTATTATACTTTCTTCTATGCAAACTACTAGAATAATGTATCTTGCTGACCTAATTCCTTGGGGAAACACCCTAACAACAATGATTCCATCACTGGGGCTGCAGATTCAGTCGCTGTACTGCTTATTGCAGTTAAGCCCTGCATGTGTGAACGCAAACTACCAGAGCACTATTAATCACGCCTATATAACCAGATGTTGGCTTTAATATTTTCGGAGTTATCATGAAATCACTATGCAAGTTAAATAGTAGATATAATTTTCTAGGGCAGTACACTATACTTAAATCAGGCCAATCCCTGTCATACGCAAATACTCGTATGCAAATACTAGCTTCATCTTCATGTGCCTTACTGTCTTACATAGGATGTACACACAAACTGACCAAGATCTGTTGTAGGAAGAATCTGACAGTGTAAGAAAGTTGTGCTGGGGCTGGCACAACTTGTAATTGTTAAGAGGTAGTCGAGTTTATTGCGTTGAATAGAAGTTTGTTCTCGATAAAAAACCAGTTGAGTTTTGGGGATTGATTTCTATGACTGTAGAGAAAGGCGGGTATCTATCAAGAGCTTCTACATTGCCACACAGATTTTGCATGGTTTGGTTAATCTTGTTATTTCGCGTTTAAATGATTGTAGGAAAGGCCATAATTGATCTGTGAGGATAGTTGCTATTTCGTGTGATATAGTCTGAGGTGCTAGTGTTATTGTTTGCTATAATTGTTTATATATATACAAGTGTTTGTGTGTTAGAAGTGTAATTATATTACATCAGTGATGTTATATTTATTGTTAATGTAACTATGAATTTTGTAATAGCAGGTAAAGGTGAATCTTCAGAAAATAGAGGTGAGGATGGTATGGAGGTTTTGTGCTATGGGAGATAATAATACTGATAAGAGTACAAAAATCAGGCGCTTGTTTCCTTTATGAAAGTAATCTTTATTATACTTGGAGTGTGAAGTAAGTTTTTGGCAGTTACATCTGTGTATGTGTGGGTTTGAAGGTGTATGAGAGAGTGCAGCAAAAAGGTACCTGGCCCATCGTCCTATTAAGATACCGATTTGACATAAATTGATGCAGTAATTTTTAAGTTTTTGATGAAGCGTGAACCGACCATTTAGTATATTTGTATATTTCCTTGTCTCTTAATCATACTTACATGCTTTAAACGGTAAATAATGCTAGCACAGCTGGCTTTTTTATATACTAGGTACAATTGAGAAGCTAAGCATTTAAGCTTTCTATAGCATAGCTTGCTATGTACTTTGTACTATATTACCTACATTCCTGATTGATTCAGGCCCATATTCATCTATCATATATTGATGCGCTAGTTCTATTCTATCTCTGCTGATTATAATATTTTTAATAAAGTTATTAATTTGCTATACTTACTTAACAACTTATTTAGATGTAGAAAAATGTATTTCATGATAATATGTATCTATATACTATGATGGTTGCGATGTATAATATATTGAATTACAGAGTAAGTAATTATTCTTGTCGCTTTGAAATCACAGAAACCTTGGTAATTATGAGATCACATAATATAGCTGCAGTGAGCAACATGATTGATTGTAAACTCAACATATAATAATTTGTTTATTAAGTATAATGGTACTGACATAATAAAAGTTTTGCATCTAGAATGCAGCTTTAATGCATTTAAAGAATATATCTATTAAAATATATAAAACAGTAGTGTTGCATTTGCGAGTTTATTTTTAAATCGGTCCTTTTTGCCTTGCAGGAAAATTTCTTTAATACTCCTGTTTCTATCCACAAGAGGACTTCCGATTGGCAATTAAAATGTAGATGCCAGTAATCTAAGTGAAGATATCCTATTTCAAACACTTATAGTCCCAGTGCCCAGAAGGATAGCATAAAGATATATTATATTGGTCAGATTAAATTGATTTGCATGAGGCTGTGGCCATGCTAATTATTAAACAAGAGTATGACCTTGCATTTACCAACGAGTGTACAGTTATAGAATCATTATGAATAAATAACCTGAATAATTAATTACAGAATAAATACATTAAAAATACATTAAGAATCAATAAAAAAACTCCTTGAAATAGTTCACATGTCACAGCCATGATATGGTGTGAAGGAAACTAATCACACGACAATTTGATGCCTTGTGAAACTGAGTATATGTTAACTTGTGTCATTGAAGATTGGCTTTGAATAAGGTTTTGCTTAAACATGAATAAATAATTGTAGCATAAAGAACATGATTAAAATTCATATACCAATCAAAACCAAACAAATCCATTAATGATTGGCAGTATATAATACCATACCTTATCAGCTGTACCAGGATGAGTTAATAATGGGCTATGTAAGCCAGAAAGTCATCATACTACTGATTAATTATAAATACATATTTGATCATATTAAATAAGAAACAGACATGCGTAAACCCCCATACAGATACACAGATACACAAATACGCTACCTATTATTCAAACATACCACTCTTAAGTATAGGAATTAAAAATAACATTTAACCGGATCCTGTTGAAGTCAGTATAATTCCTACACGCTCTCATACGCATGCCGACCCGTTTTTTTTTCTTTCGCTTGACTATATATATTTGTACATGGGTAAATCGTACTCCTTAGTTAATTAGCACTCACAATCACCCCATATTCCATTTTAGGTTAACCCTATCAGATTAATCTATTAATATATCCTCTCTAAATAACAGTAATACCACAATGTATTCTTCAATGTTACTATTGAGTTCCAGAGCCAGTACAACAAAACAATAGAGATATTGTGATAGACGATTTACTTAATTATCTGTGTCTAATATACCCCAAAACCCAACACACTTAGACTGAAGCCAAGGCACAACTTAACTATTTAGATAAATTAATACATCACGTTTATGAGCAAAAACGCAGGCCCAGAGCCAGTCTGGGCCCTGCTTATATACTTTATTAGAATTCGCATCTAATAGACGTCCAGTATGGATCGTTGATTACAATAGAGAGTTTGTCCAATATTTAACTAATATTAAGAAAAAAGAGAACAATCAATATGTGACAGATATACAGTTATATAACATAAGATTAATGCCCTTCATGGGTTAACATGTGTGTTTGGAAACGGGCAAGGCAGTCATCGTCTGTATTGACTGTTTGTGAAAAACTGTGGTTGTTGTATGTGTGATAGTATGTATGTATGTATGTATGTATGTATACATAGTTATTCGTATACGTGTACGCATATAGAATGAGATAGGATGATGGACAAGGAATAGGTGCACGAAGTATTAGTAATGAGGTCATGATACCAAGCCATTTAAAATTTTAAAAGCATATAAATAAAAAATTCTTTGGTTTTTCAACTACTTCAGATATTTCATAGCATAAACAAAGAGCTTTAAATAATTAGGCTTGTTTAATGACTAGCAATGAATTCTGAGAGTATAATAGTATAGTAGTAT